>JBAKBP010005074.1:0-126585 GCA_037953745.1 Lithodes maja | reverse complement strand
GACATGGTTGGTCCCCTCCCTCCCACAAAGGCTGGTAATAAATTTTTGTTAACCATCATGGATGTTGCCACTAGATACCCCGATGCATACCCCATGAAAAACGGCATGGCTAAGACGGTAGTCAGTAACTTGTTGTGGTACTTTTCAAGGTACGGGTACCCGGAGGAGATTCAGTCTGATCAGGGGTCCAATTTCACCTCCAATCTCTTTAAGCAAACAATGCAACAGCATGGAATACGGGCGGTGGTATCGTCAGCGTATCACCCTGAGAGCCAAGGGGTGCTTGAGCGGTGGCATGCCACCCTTAAAAGCATGCTCAGGTGTTATTGTGCTGATAACGGAAGAGATTGGGATCTTGGATTGCCGTATGTACTGTTTGCTGCTCGGGAAGTGCCTGGTGAGAGCCTGGGATTTAGTCCAAACGAGCTGATTTTTGGACACCGAGTCAGGGGCCCCCTTAATATGCTGCGGGAAATTTGGGAAGGAACTGTGCCGCCTTGTTCCTTGTTGAAGTATGTGTTTGAAAGCCGTGAGCGCATGCTTAAGAGTCTGGAGATGGCAGGTCGGAATTTAACAGGGTCACAAGCTTTAATGAAGGACAGGTATGATCGCAAAGTGAAGCTCCGGGAGTTCATTGTGGGACAGGAGGTGTTGATTTTGTTGCCTTTGGTGGGTAACCCCTTGTCGGCGAAGTATACTGGACCCTATAAAATTGTGGAGAAAATTTCGGACCTAGATTACCTTGTTGCCACTCCAGACAGGAGGAAGAAGAATCAGTTATGTCACGTGAACCTGATAAAAGAGTATGTGAGGCGCCCCTCTGAGCCTCTCACTGTCCCTGTGTTGGCTTGTTGCGGCCGTGGTGGAGAAGGAGAGGGGGACAGTCAAGCTTCAGAGGAGGATAGCTGGGATCACCATGTTTCAGCGGATCAGTGGGCGGGGAACTCGAGCCTAAGGGCTGACGAGGCTATAGCCCATTTGCCTGAGCCGCAATTTGAAGCTATCCGTCAGTTGCTCGGTTTATACCCCACTGTATTCGCTGAACATCCAGGCCTCACTACTCAGGCTATGCATGATGTTGACGTGGGGCACCATCTACCCTTTAAGTCAATCCCATACCGTGTGCCCCCCATAAAACTACCCGCTCTGAGGGATGAGTTGGAGTATATGCTCGGTAGAGGGTTGATAGAGAAAGGTACCGTTAAATGGACTTCCCCCGTAACACTGCAGCCTAAACCAGATGGCAAGGTACGCTTCTGTATTGATTTCCGTAGGCTAAACGGTTTGACTCCAACTAACCCATATCCTCTTCCTCGGGTTGATGATAGTGTTGATAAAATTGGTAATGCTCGGTTTTTGTCTAAAGTTGATTTAGTAAAAGGTTACTGGCAAGTACCTTTGTCCGAGCGCGCTAAAGAGGTATGTGGTTTTGTGGTGGACGGGAGTACTTACCGGTGTAATGTTATGCCCTACGGACTTAAGAATGCACCAGCAACGTTTCAGAACCTGATGAATGAAATTGTCAAGGACATTCCAAATTGCACCGTATACTTGGACGATGTAATCATTTATGATGACGACTTTGAGAGCCATTGTGAGCACCTGGAGACCTTGTTCCGGAAACTTAGTGAAGCAAGTCTGGTAGTAAATTTGGCAAAGTGTGACTTCGTAAAAGCCACTGTGCAGTACCTTGGGTTTGTAGTGGGAAGGGGACAGGTGTGCCCTCCTCAGAACAAGGTACAGGCTATCAATAAATTTCCGCACCCAACCACCAAGAAGCAGATCATGAGATTCTTGGGTATGATAGGCTACTACAGACGCTTTATAAAAGGTTACTCCACGGTGTTGGCACCTCTCACAGATTTGTTATCTAAAGACAAAAAGTTTTTGTGGGCGCCTGAGTGTGAAAAGGCTTTTAATTTAGTGAAGCATTTGCTGTGTACTCACCCGATACTCAGGGCCCCAGACTTTAACAGGCCTTTTCAGCTGGCAACAGATGCTAGTGGTGTAGGGGCTGGTGCCGTCTTGCTACAGACAGACAATGAAGGTGTGGAACACCCAGTAAGTTTCTTTTCTAAGAAGTTCAATGCTGCACAAAAGAACTATTCTACAATAGAAAAGGAATTACTGGCGATTGTGCTGTCACTCAGGCACTTCGAGGTGTATGTTCCAGCCTATGGCCCAGTCGTGGTTATCTACACTGATCATCACCCTTTGAGATTCCTAAATCAATTTCACAATCGCAATATGAGACTGACCCGGTGGTCATTGATGTTGCAGGAGTATAACCTGGACATCCGGCATATTGCGGGATGTGACAATGTGATTGCGGATTGTTTATCGAGGGTAGATGATCAGTCGTAGGCTATCACAGGTGTATGATCCCGAAGAGATTGACACACGGGTAGCCTCCTGCTTTGGTTTGAGTAGTATTTTGCGCTTGGTGCTTGTTGGCTCGCGGTTGTAGCCCAGCGTATTGGGTCGTAAAGCAGGATTGTTGAGCGTTTGGTATAGAAGAAAATAGGCTGCCCTTATAGTGCAGCCGGAAAAAAACATATTAAAATATAAAAATCATATAAAAACTCTTTCTTTTTGATATAAATAATTGTATAAGTTTGTCATAGCCTATAGTGTTTGAGTAGTCCACGAACTATCAAACGGCTGAGCTGCTGTAAGCTCGCTCTGGGAGCATGATATTATGTCTTTTACTATTGTTGGGAGGAGTTATGAAATGTGAATTTTTTTTTTTTATAAGATGTGTTTTAGTGATAAACTCAGCGTTGTTTTAGTGCCATGCGGTCGCTGGGTGTGAGGGGTTTGATGGGGTTCTGTATATCAGATTTTAGCTCAGGGTTGAGCAAGTAAAATCTTGGGGGAGGTGTGACGCATGTCGAGTATGAGCATGCTGTACAGAACGCCCAGTCAGGCCCCACTCTCGCTAGGATCGTCAGGGCAGGAACTTTGGCTGTAGTCTGTGTAGAGTTTCCTAACTCAGTTTATGTGAACCGTTGTACTATAAGTATTATCATTATGTATTTTGTTTTCTTCTAAGTCAACGAGTTCTATTTTATATCATTAGATATAAGTATTGTGTGTGGGACTTATATGTAATGATGAGAGGAGAGAGAGGGAGATATTACGTAACGGGGATCAGTGAGTGCGCCACGCGGGCCGGTAGGCCTAATTCCCTCCTCCCTCCTCCCTTCCTCCCTCTCAGCGCGTGGGAAGTTCTTTGTCGATCCCAGATTGAGAGAGAATATGACGTCATGATTGCCAGTGGGCGGTCCTTAAGTAGTTTGAGATATGCCGCTAGAGGGCCGAGTATAAAAAGAGAGGTTCTTGCCACCATTCTTCAGAACTCATCAGGCAAAGCGACTTCTCATATCCCTTGCAACTATCCATATTCTTCCGACTGATGTGAACTTTCTCTACTCTCTGAACAGCCTATCTTCTTCTCTTCTCGTCCCTGTTTAACCTCCATGACCCCTTTGGTGCAGATTTAGTCAGCCAAAGTATTATCGCTTGAGTTCTCACGAGATAAGTGCCTGTTAGATAGCCTATTTTTGGAAGGGTTAACTAGAATAGGATTGATTGATGTTTGTTGCACTCGTATATGCATTTCCCTGTGTGCGATTATTCATGTTCCTGTTTTCTGCTGGTTTAGGCAATGCTAGACTGGGATAGGGTTTCTGAGTTGTGATTTCCTATGAGTACTAGGTTGCGGTTGAACCAGTACAATTGCAACGGAGACGTGGAACGCCTAGGTGGTCTTTCTGACTGGGTACCGTGGGAGTTTAGCACTGTGTTGCGAGTGAGGGCTTTTGCCTGTGCCACCCAACACTGTGCTATCTCATTTGCTTGACTTTGAGAGGATCGCCAGGAGAGAACCAGATACAAGTGATCTGGATCTCTCAAGAGAGCATCCCGTCAATTACCGTAATTTGGCCGCACAGTCTTAAGGACCTCGCTAGGCTACGAGCCGCTTGCTCAGCCATTGTCTCTTAACCTTAGATATCCCAGCTAGACTTTGCTCGACCAGCAGATACAGTATAGTATTGAAGCTTCTCCTTATGTACATTATTGTTTAAGCACTATTGATTTCATGTGTGGCACGCTTAGCTACTTCAGAGATTAGTGGCCCACGAGCACAATCTTAGTAGGCTATTGCCAGTGCATTGTCGGAGTACTTCTTCTTAATGTTTGCCATATCCTATTGCTTATTCTTATAATTCTTCTTATGTCAATTTAAAGCCTTTAATTACCAGTGAGTTATTCATTAAATTGCTGTTCAAAATCCGATACTTACTTCTTATGAGTATTCGAGAAGCATCTAACTTATCAGAAGATTCCTTGCTTGATGCTCGAGGACTATTGTTTAACGTAACGTAATAGTGCCGATCCGAAGTAGAGGGTGGAGGACTTCTTAAGTTCTTAGTTCAAGGGTGGATTACTTCGGCTTCGGCCAACACTATTCTTTAGTGTTGTAGTACTTTCTTCTTTGTTTGATTGTTGACCAGACTAGATAACTCCCGTCTTGCTATTAGTCTGTTGTGTGAAACGCTAGTACCGAGTTCTTGTATACCCCGTTATAGCAGATAGAACTCTGGAGGGTAGTGGCGTTTTTTGTTCGGCTGGCAGTACTCTGGGGTTGGGATCGTGTGTTTCCGTTGTGGCAGCGAGCCATACTCGAGTCCTGTGTAAGAGCCCTAGTGTACCCGAGTGCCCGGTCGTAACAGAAATTAGAGACAAAAGCACAGATGGAGGGATAGAAACCGAAGGAGGGTAGTTTGAAATTAAAGATTTATGCCAGACTCTATCGAAGGCTTTCGATATGTCTAGTGCAATAGAAAATGTCTCACCGAAGTCCCGAAAGGAGGATGACCAAGATTTAGTAAGATATGAAAGAAGATCACCAGTAGAGCGACCCTTAAGGAAGCCATACTGGCGATCTGAGAGCAGATTATGAGAAGAGAAATGCTTACGAAATTTGGAAGCAAGAATAGTTTCAAAAACTTTAGAAAGACAAGAGATGAGAGCAATTGGACGATAGTTGGAGGGTTGAGAGCGGTCACCCTTCTTTGGGACAGGTTGAATGTGAGCAAACTTCCAGCATGAAGGGAAGACGTTAGAGGATAGAGAGAGACGAAAGAGTTTGCCTAGGCAGGGAGTCAACACGGAAGCACAGTTTTTGAGAACAACAGGAGGATCACCATCCGGACCGTACGCCTTATTAGTGTTTAACCCAGAGAGGGTAGAAAGTACATCTTTAGAGGAGATTAGGATATTAGGTATAAGTAAGAGAGAGGAGGGCGGAGAGGGAGGAATAGCACCGGAATCATCCAACGTGGAGTTTCTAGCAAAAGTTTGAGCGAAGAGTTTAGCTTTGTCAGAGGAAGAAGTGATGGTTGTGCCATCAGAATGGGAAAGGGGAGGGAAAGATGAGGAAGAGAAATTGTTGGAGAGGTTTTTGGCTAGATGCCAGAAAGCTTGGGAAGAGCTAGAGTTGGATAGTTCAGTGCATTTATTATTGATGAAAGAGTGTTTGGCAAGTCGAAGAACAGATTTGGCTTGATTCCGGGCAGAAACATATGAAGAATGAGAGTCTTGAGTTTTAAGGCATCGGTACCGTTTGAATGCTTCCTCCTTAATATGTGTGTGTGTGTGTGTGTGTGTGTGTGTGTGTGTGTGTATATACAGCATATATTATCTTCTGATATAACTACTATTTCCAATTGGGGAAGAGAAAACCTTGTTACTTTTAATGCTTCCAAAACCCAATTTCGCCATTTTACTACTCGTCCGGAACTCCCAGAGGACTTTCCCTTATACTTCAACAATACAAAAATCAATCCTGCATCTTCTCTCAATATTCTTGGTGTCTCTTTCTCTTCTGCTCTCACTTGGAAGGACCATAATACCAGTCTTGCTAAGGCAGCCTCCCAGAAGCTGGGTGTGCTCAACCGCCTCAAGGGGCTCTTTACACCTGCACAGCTTCTTGTTCTATACTAGGGCACGGTGTGTCCTTGTATTGAGTATTGTTCACATATGTGGGAAGGATCCTCTCACATCACACTCCTAGACAAAGTTGAAAGGAAGGCCTTTCATATCATTAACTCCCGTCGACTCGCCAACTCTCTGCAGCCTCTCTCTCTCTCCTGCAATGTTGCATCTCTCGCTATTCTATCGCTACTATAATAATCAGTGTTTCTCAGAGCTCTCCCAGTGTATATAACCTCCTCTACGTAGGGCACGTGGTACCCGTCTTGCAACACAATCCCACCCCTACTCTTTGCAACTCTCCAACCCAAGAGTGAAGCGTTACTCTCACACTCTCTTCTATTCAACAGCTGAGCTCTGGAACTCTCTCCCAGAATCAGTATTTCCCTCTTATTATGACTTAAATTGCTTCAAACTCTGTGTGTCCAGGCATTTTGGCTTGAACGTCCCTTGATTTTGGCCCTGTCACTCTTTCAACTCTGGGGGAGTCACTCGCTACAGGCAGTTCTGCCTTTTGCATCCCTCTCACAGAAAATAAACAAAAACGCAGCGTAGGATGAAGTCTATTGTCCTATCCACGGGTACATTGGTGAATAGGCTCTCAACGTCAAGGGAAGCGGTGATGTGGTCTTCAGTAGTTGGGGCATCTCATAGGATATCGAGGAAGTCATTGGAGAGGATGAGAGGTTATATTTGCTTGGAGTGTAGGAAGTGAGGAGGGTGTTGAGGGTTTTAGCTATCTGGTATGTGGCAGTGGGTGTCTGGGAGATGATGGATCGTAGGGGATTCCCAGGTTTGTGCGTCTTAATGGTACCGTAGGCGTATCCAGGTGAAAATTCTCCTATTAGTTTCTTGAGGGGGATCCCTTCTGTTTTTGCATTGATAGCGGTTATGGTGGTGTTGGCTTTCCACTTGATTTCTTCAGTTGGATTACGAGTTATCTTCTTAAATTTATTTTCGTCTCTTAGTATATTATCCATTTTCTGTAGGTATTCCTCTCTGTCGTGGATGACCATTATTAGTTTGGTAGCCTGGAAATGGGTCGTGTAGAGAATTTTGCTGTGGTGTGATCCTCTCATTTTGGCGGCTTCGGCGAGTAGGGTGTGTTGGAGGGCAGAGGTGGTGGTGACCTTACCACCTTTCTGTAGACGTGTGATGTTGTCAAAGAGGATTTCGATTTAGAGTCTCTTATGGTGGGGTTTGGGTTAATTGATGTAGTGGCTCTTGAGGCCCTTGCTGAGTAGTTCGACGACCTACTCAATGCCCTACGACCCATAATCTACCAAATTCCCACAGCCATGTACCAGATAGGTAAGGCACTCAACACCCTCTTCACTCCCAATGTAAATACCGGGGCACCCCAGGAATCGGTACTAGGACCAATTCTCTTTCTTATTTACATCAACGACATAGATAAGGGTCTCACCTGTACAATCTCAAAGTTTGCTGACGATACCAAAATTGCAAATAGCGTACTCTAAAAAGAACAAGTTGATGATATGCAACACAATCTAGATAAGTTGTCATGTTGGGACCAAATTTGGCAAATGAGTTTAAATGTTGATACATGTAAAGTACTACATATCGGATATCAAAATGAGAAAGCAAACTATTCGATGAATGGCACTCAGCTTAAGAGTGTAGACAGAGAAACGAATCTGAGAGCAACAATATCGAGTAACCTAAAACCCAGCCAACAATGTACAGAAGTTGTTAAGAAGGCAAACGAAATAATTGGCTTTTTTGGCAGGTCATTTGAGCATAAATCCAAGCAAGTTATCCTAACTCATTACAATTCCTTAGTCCGCTCTTCTGGAATACTGCGTTCAATCCTGGTGCCCTTATTACCAAAAAGATATAGACAATCTAGAATGAGTTCAACGTAGAGTTACCAAAATCACACCTAGCCTAAAGAACAAACCATATGTGGAGCGTCGTAGAGAATCAAATATATTTCCTTTATTCCAGCGCAGATTAAGAGGAGACTTAATTCAAGTGTTCAAAATAATCAAAGCCATCGACAATATGAACTGTAGTAAGTACTTCAATATCGACCAATCTAATTACACGCGGGGAAATGGTTGCAAAATTATTTATAAATCTTTTAACTCGCATGAATCTAAGAATTTCTTCTTCAATCGAGTTGTCAACTTGTGGAATGGGCTTCCCCGAGACGTTATAAACTGCAGCACCGTTCATTCTTTTAAACTTCGCATAGACAAATATTTTGCATCAAACCCGCGACTGACTGTGTTTGTAAATTAAAAACTTTATTTTATTCCCCCCATCAGATTCATCAAGGATAATTGGGTATAATATAATTATACTGTACCGTATATATTACTAAGACTTTTTTTTCTATATTCCAACTACTCCCTCTCGGGCATAGGCTGAGAGCCCTTACAATCCACCGCTCAACATGGTGAAGCCCGTGAGGTCTCGTTCCAGTCTGGGGAGTGAGACATGTGAAGCATCCATTCATGGCTCGAAGCAGCTCCATCTCTGAAGCTGCTGGTTGCTTCGTTCAAGTGCTTCACTGTCTCACCCTCCAGACTCAGACCCTCACTCTCAGAATGCCACCTATTGAGCAGTGAACTCACTAGGCATTGTCCCCCTGTAGCATATTTTGAATATGGGAATATTCATACAGTGCTATTTACTCAGGGAACAATGAGGGTATTTTTTTGGCATTTCGGTGGGCTTTGTGGTAATGCACTGATACTAGGTACAGCACAAATTCAATCCCAATAATATCTTCCCATTGACATATCGGGATTTGAACCCGGGTCCATTGGATTACCAATCCAGTGGCAAGACCACTCCACCACACCTCCCCTTACTCTCTTTTTTCCAGATATATGAAAGATCCCTTATAACTGTGTTATGTTACTAACCCATTTGTCCCCTAATAACTTCCTAATCCTGCCACGGACATTAGTTACTGGGCAGTAGTTCCCTTTCCAATTTTCCCTTACCCACTCTATACCACTGTTTAGACACTTGATCCTCAGTGTTTTGGAGGACAAGCTGCCTAGAGGGGTCACTAGATCTGTTGTTGCTTGATTTCCTTTGTACTCCCTACACTCCAAGTAAATAATTATAACCTCTCATCCTCCAATGACTTCCTTGATATCCTACGAGATGCCCCACCGACTGAAGACCACATCACCGCTTCCCTTGACATTGAGAGCCTATTCACCAATATACTGGTGGATAGGACAATAGACTTCATCCTACGCCGTGTCTACCACTGCCCTGATACTACTCCACTGGACATCCCCGAAATAGCCATGAAGACCCTATTCGAACTTAGCACAAAATAGGCCCCCTTCACCCGTCCACGCGGAAATATGTACCAACAAGTCGACGGCTTAGCGATGGGCAGCTCCCTGGGAGTTCTCTTCTTCAACTTGTTTAGGGCACCATCGAAGAAGAGCTCCTGGAGACCCACCGCCCCTCCATCTACTGTATATTGACGACATATTTATGCGAGCCAAGGACATCAGTGAACTACAGGACCTACAACAATGATTCATGGCCGCTTCAGGACTCCACTTCACCTACAAAGAATCAACGGACGGACAACTCTCCTTTCTAGACATCCTTATCTCCACCCACGACAACGGATTCATAACTACAGTATATACAAAACCTACAAACAACGGACTATGCCTGAATGGGAACAGTGAGTGCCCCTGACGCTATCTACAATCCACCATCTCGGCTTACTTCAGGAGGGCCCTCACCAATCATCCACCCTCATTGGCCCTCATCTACTAAGAAGTGGAAAGATCATCTCAAGTCCTCATCAACAACGGTTATTCCAACACTGAAGTTTCTGCCACCATCAAGAAACAATTAGAGAAATGGTACAGCCAAGACAACCCTAATACCAACATCCCATATACCATCAAACTGTACTACCGTAATCATATGTCTTCTGACCACAAAACTGACGAAAAAATAATAAGGGAAATTATAGACAAAAACATACACCCCACCAACCCGGACAACAAAATCTGACTCACCATCTATTACAAATCACCTAAAACCTCCAATCTCATCCTCAAGAACCGCCCCACCACCACCAGCAAGAGCCTGATGAGTGACGACCATGTCATATGCCAATATATATG
Source organism: Lithodes maja (assembly GCA_037953745.1). NCBI lineage: Eukaryota > Metazoa > Arthropoda > Malacostraca > Decapoda > Lithodidae > Lithodes > Lithodes maja. The sequence goes on along the minus strand of JBAKBP010005074.1, from coordinate 116,452 downwards.
CAACAATGAGAACTGTGGAGCTCAAAAATACATTGGTATGACACAAACCCGTCTATCTCAATAGCTAACTTTACACTTTCAATCTGGAGCTATCAAAGAGCATTACAAATATTAACACAAGCAAGACCTGAGCCGCCCTGACCTAGAAAAATACACTACTGTCATCGATAAAGAGAATGACCTCAGACGACTCGCTATTCTCGAAGCACTACACATCCTTTCTCTGAGACCCACCATTATTAATCAAACACAGGACCTGCAAATACTCCCATCTATGAAAAGACACGTTCCTTCCCCAGCAGCCCCCTGCCCCCAACCAGCCACACGGACTCTACCCCTTGGCCCTCCCACCACTACCACCACGCAGGATGACAGCGCGGGCACCCCTAGCCAACCAGCAACGAGATACAGCCAGTATGTCACCCTGCGCCGGCGCACCACCAATCAGGACGCACAGAGCTAGAAATAGCTCCTCCCTCCTCCCCTACCAAATCAACATAGCCCCTATAAATACGACTCCTTGTTCATCGCTCATCACTCCTTCTCCTGAAGATGACTTGTGAACAAGTCGAAACGTCCAGGCCAATCCAGAACTATGCAGATCTACTCTACCAACTATCTGAACACCAGAGGAAAATTCTCAGAATTATTTAAGTCATAAATAATAAACTTATTTATACTGAAATTGCTGCTTCCTTTAACCTTGTATGTATACAAGAAAATCTACTACCTGGCTATACGAATATATATATACAGTATATACAGTATATACATATTATTTTTCCTTTGTCTTTTATTACAGCACACGGCATTGTTTCCTTGCTATTATATATATTTTCATTATTCATATAGGCTATTTCTATAGACGACATTACTTGATGTTATGTTTAGAAAGAGTTGTGTACTTTTTTTTTTTTTTTTATATTTTAATGTTTTGGTCCATTTTGAATATCTATCTATCTATTGCCTGACGCCGTGATCCCCGAAGGGGTGGCCACGAACGACCCGCCCCCATGCACCTCTGTCCCCAGTCAGTCGATTACCCTCCTCCCAACCAGCACCGCCTTCATCCATATACTTCCTCACTCCATTCTTCCACCTCTCTTTCGGTTTACATCTCCCTCTCTGTCCTTCCACCTCGCTCTCGTACAGCCTCTTAGTCATTCTCTCGCCTCCCATACATTCCATATGGTTGAACCATTTCACTTTTACACTTTCCAGCACATCTACCTCCACACCACACCTCCTTCTTACTTCCTCATTTGTCTGTCTATCCCTCCATGTAACTCCACATGCACTTCTCAAGTAACTCATTTCCACCCCTCTCACTCTTGGTCTCAGTCTCTTCTCCAACGTCCATGCTTCGCTTCCGTAAGTCAGTGTCGGGATTACTACACTGTCATGCAAGGACTTCTTCACTTCCATACTGACCACCCTATTTCTTGTTACTGCTTTCAGCGTTCCTACAATCCTTTTCCCCTGTTGAACCCTCTCCCGCACTTCTTCATCCATAGTCCCATCTTTACTCAACGTACTGCCCAGATACTAAAATGAGCTGACAATCTCCATAGCCTGACCGTTCAACTTCACCCCTGTGGCTTCACCCCTTTCGAAGACTATAACCTTGCTCTTCCCCGCATTTACCTTCAGATTCTGTTTTTCGCACACTGTTCCAAACACATTTACCAGACCCTGCAACCCCCATTCATTATCGCTCATCAGAACTGTATCATCAGCAAACAGCAGTACAGGTAGCTTCCACTCATTTCCTTCCCTTATCAGCGATACACCAACATCCACTGCTCTTCCTTGTATTTCTTTCATGACTCCATCCATATATACAGTAAATAAACACAAGGACATCACACACCCCTGTTTCAATCAAACATTCAGGTCAAATAACTCACTCTGCTCATTCTCCACACATACTGCCGCCTTTGCACCCTCATACATGCTCTTCACTGCTTTCAGCAACTTGTCATCTACTCCGTATATTCTAAGTACTTTCCACATACCTTCTCTATCCACTCTGTCATAGGCCTTCTCCAAGTCCATAAAGGCAACATACATCTTTTGTTGCTTCTCCAGACATTTCTCCACAACATAATTCAGGGTAAATATCTGATCTACACATCCTCTTCCCTTCCTAAACCTGCCCTGCTCGTCACATATCCATTTCTCCATTCTCACTCTCACTCTCTCAATCACTCTCCTACTGTACACCTTCCCTACTACGCTTAGAAGACATATTCCTCGGTGGTTACCACACACTCCTTTTTCCCCTTTACCCTTATATAGGGGGACTATTATGCCTGTATTCCAGTCATCAGGTGCACTCCCCTTCTCCCCTGCCAGTTTGGACATTATTTTTCCATACCCATTCGATCACTATCTCACCACCATACCTCAACATTTCCCCATACACTCCATCTGTTCTTGGTGCTTTCCCCAACTTCACTCTTTTCATGGCTTCCCACACTTCTGACCTCCTGATCCCCACCTCCTCCTCCATTACTTCTCTTCTTCTCCCTCCCACACCCCATCCAACTATGTTTGCTGGCACTTCATTCCTTACATTTAGCAACTCGTTAAAGTACTCCCTCCATCTTTCGACTCTCTCTTGCTTCTCGGCTAGCATTCTTCCATTCTTATCTTTCACAGCCTTACTGTTTCCCTTGCTACCTTCCCAAACTTTTTTGACTTCTTTCCAGAACAGTTTCTTACACTCCCTCCATTTTACACTCAGATTCCTTCCAAATCCCTCATCTACTCTTCTCTTACTTTCCTTCACTACTCTCTTCACCACTCTCTTTCTCTCCACGTACCTCGCTCGTTTCTGACTCTCCAAATCTTCATTCCCTCTACTATCCAACCACTCTCTATACGCTTTCTTCTTGTCTTCCACAGCTATTTTTACCTCTTCTGTCCACCATGCTGTACCTTTCACTCCCCTCCCTCATCTCCTTACTCACACACCTCCTCACATGCTGCACAGATGTCTTCCCTAAACACCTTGCTCATCTCCTCCATATCTTCCAGGTCGAACCCACCTTGTCGTCTTTTTACTGCTCTCCTGTACTCTTCCCTGATTTCCTCCTCCTGTAGCCTCTCCACCCTCCTCGCCATTCCACCCTCCTCTCACCTCTCTCCAGCTCTCCTCACCCACTTCTTTTGTGTCCTAATTTTAGCTACTACTACATAATGATCAGACAGACCCCTCCAATACCCCTATACACCCTAGCATCCAGCCCAGATTTCTTCATTCGTTCATCCACACATATAATCAATCAGTGCCTTTCGTTCCACCACTTTCTTATCCTTATCCTTCATCCTCCGCACCACTTTCCATGTGTACCTGTGTATCATTCTGTGTCGGAAGGTGTTGGCTATCCACAGCCTCCTCCCCACACATATGTCCACAAGTGCACTACCATTCCCATTCACCTCTGATGGTAACCTCCACCCTCCCACCACTCTGCTGAACGATGCAGTCAAGGATTTCCGTTCAAAAAACGGGGTCAACCAGACCCCAGACAGGGGAGTGTAAGTCAAATACGAACTGAAAATTCAGACAATGCACAATCGGTAACATCCAACTCTAATACTCTTAAGGTGTTTTATGTAAATGCTCGTAGCATACGCAATAAATTTTCAGATCTAGATGAAATCGTGTTTACAGAATATTATGATATAATCGGCATTACAGAATCTTGGTTAAATACAGAAGACTGACTTTTTAGCCGAATATACGCTTCCTGGTTATACAATGTTTGAGAAAAGTCGGATCAATAGAAATGGAGGAGGAGTTCTGTTTTTTATAAAGGAAAGTCTTAATCCCGTCTTAATGTCAAAACATCAAATTGCGAATATAGACATATCTTACGTACTATTAAATAATAAACGAGGAACTAAAATAACACTAGCTTTATTATACAGACCCCCATCTCAATCAGTGCAAACTGACAGTGAAATTTATGAACAAATTGCAGAAATAACTAACATACAAGATACCGTAATTCTTGGCGATTTCAACTTACCCGTGACTAAATGGGGCGATATTCTTACTTCACACTCTGGACACGACCTCTATGCTAACTTGCAAGAGAGTTCACTTTTTCAATTTGTACAATCTCCGACCCGTGGTAATAATGTGCTTGACCTTGTACTCGCAACAAAAGAAGAATTAATAGAGAATTTGAATGTTGGTGATGAATTCAGTAACAGCGACCATCGTATGATAACTTTCACTTTAAAGTGTACTAGTAACAAATCAAATAGCAGCATTGAGAAAGTCCCTAATTTCAAGAAAGCAAATTTTCATAAACTTAAATCAAAGCTTAAAGAAACTGACTGGAGCTTTCTGACTAACAATAACGACATAAATACATCTTGGGAGTGTTTCACAACCACTTACCTTAAGGCAGTGCAAGACTGCATACCATTGAAAATACGGCGTCCAGGCCATAATGATAAGCCCAAATGGTGGAATAAAGATATTTCAGACTGTCTGCTTGCTAAAAAATTTGCTAATGATAGATTAAAATCCTCACAAAATTACGAAGAACGGGTGAAATTTGTAGAGCTACGACGCAAAGCCAAAAAGTTAATTATAATAATAATAATAATCTTCTGGTTACTTATATAGCGCCCGTATCTCCTCCTTCGAGGATTCACAAGCGCTTGGCTTTCTTTAGTCTACCAGAGACCATTACCCATCCCCCTTGCTCATGGGGAGATGGTAACCGCCGGCTGTGTCCCAGAAAAACTTTTCAATCTGAGCGGGGATTGAACGCGAGACTTTCAAGATGGGAATCAGGCACGCTATCAACTGAGCCAGCCGGACGGCTAATTAAGCAAAGTAAAAAGACCCTGGAGTTACATGTTGCGAATCAAAGTAAAACAAACCCGAAAGAATTCTATAGTTATATCAGAAAGAAAAAAGTAGTTACTTCAACTGTTGGACCGTTAGTCGATGAAAATGGAGAATACACCAAAGACGAAGTACAAATGAGTAATGCCCTCAATACCTTCTTTGCATCAGTTTTTACAACCGAAGACCTCGGTGATATCCCTACACCATCGCCGATTCAGATTGATAATTCAGATGTTCTAAGCAATATCACCGTTACAGAGAGAGAAGTATTAAATTGTTTAGATAAACTCAAGGTAAATAAAACGCCTGGACCTGATACAATCTCGCCTAGAATTCTAAAGGAAGCTAAAGATGAGCTCTCCAAACCACTGACATTGCTATTCAATGAATCCTTGCAGTCTGAGACTATGCCTGATCAGTGGAAGCTAGCCAACGTAACACCGATATTCAAAAAAGGCAGCAAATCCCTACCCAGTAACTATCGTCCAATTAGCTTAACCTCAATTGTATGTAAAATGTTAGAAACGGTCATAAGAGACAGACTCGTAAATCACTTAGAGGCAAATAACTTACTTAAAGATACTCAACACGGCTTTCGTAAAAAACGTTCCTGTTTAACAAACCTCTTAGACTTCTTCCACGATATCCTTAACCTCTACGATGAGAGTAAAGCTGTAGAAATTATATACCTTGATTTTCAAAAGGCCTTTGACAAAGTTCCCCACAAACGTTTACTGCTAAAACTAAAAGCGCATGGAATACAAGACGGTGTGTTGAAATGGATAGAAAATTGGCTCAGCGACAGAAAGCAAAGAGTAGTCATAAACGGTAAGGCATCTAAATGGACCAATGTAAGTAGCGGGGTACCCCAGGGATCGGTACTAGGACCAATTCTCTTTCTAATTTACATCAACGACATAGATGAGGGTCTCACCTGTACAATCTCAAAATTTGCTGACGATACAAAAATTGCAAATAGCATATTCTCAAAAGAACAAGTTGACGATATGCAACACAATCTAGATAAATTGTCATGTTGGGCCCAAATTTGGCAAATGAGTTTCAATGCGGATAAATGTAAAGTACTACATATCGGATACCTAAATGAAAAAGCAAACTATTCGATGAATGGCACTCAGCTTAAGAATGTAAACAGAGAAACCGATCTGGGAGTAACAATATCGAGTAACCTAAAACCGAGTCAACAATGTTCAGAAGTTGTTAAGAAGGCAAACAAAATAATTGGCTTTATAGGCAGGTCATTTGAGCATACTCCAAAGAAGTTATCCTAACCCTTTACAATTCCTTAGTCCGCCCTCTTCTGGAATACTGCGTTCAATCCTGGTGCCCTTTTTACCAAAAAGATATAAACAAGCTAGAACGAGTTCAACGTAGAGTTACCAAAATGATACCTAGCCTAGAAATGAAAAATGATAGATAGAAAAATGAAGAACAAACCATACGAAGAGCGTCTTAGAGAATGAAATCTATTTCCTTTAACCCAGCGCAGATTAAGAGGTGACTTAATTCAAGTGTTCAAAATCATCAAAGGCATCGACAATATGAACTGTAGTAAGTACTTCACTATCGACCAATCTAATTACACGCGGGGAAACGGTTGCAAAATTATTGGTAAATCTTTTAACTCACACGAATCTAAGAATTTCTTCTTCAATCGAGTTGTCAACTTGTGGAATGGGCTTCCCCGAGACGTTATAGACTGCAGCACCGTTGATTCATTTAAACTCCGCTTAGACAAATATCTCGCATCAAACCCGCGACTAACTGCGTTTGTAAATGAATAACTTTATTTTATCCCCCCCTCAGTTACTAACCCATCTGTCCCCTACTAACTTCCTAATCCTGCCACGGACATTAGTTCTAGGGCAGTAGTTCCCTTTCCAATGTTCCCTTACCCACTCTAAACCACTGTTTGGACACTTGATCCTCAGTGGTTTGGAGGACAAGCAACCTAGAAGGGTCACTAGACCTGTTGTTGCTTGATTTCCTTTGTACTTTGTACACTCCATTAACTTTCCTATCACCCACCTTTCCATTCATATCCCCAATCAGAAATATTATTTCGTTCTTGCCAAACTTATCCAGGCCCGCCTCCACATTCACCCAGAACTCCTCTTTCACTCATACAAGTGTATCCTCTGTCGGAGCATACACACACACAATCACCCACGTTTGTATTCCTACTTTCATTCTCACCCACAGAATCCTTGAACCCACAGACCCATAGTCTCATACACGCTCCTTCCATTTGTTACTTACAAACAAACACGCACCTTCTCTCGCTGCTCCCTCACTCACTCCAGCACACACACCCATTCCAGACTCCCACTCTCTCACATCTGTACCCTTCCATTTGGTCTCCGTCATTCCACATACATCCAGCCTGGCATTCATTAACACTTTCAGGACCTCTCTATCTTGTGTGTCATCATTAATGCTTCTAACATTCCATGTTGCTATTCTAAGATTGTCCAAAAGATTGTCCATAGTCGGTCGGGGTTCGTCAACACAGGGTCCGTCCGCATCCGAGGCTGTTCGTTCGTTTTTCGTTGCTTAACCATTTTTAATATATGACTGGAAATAACATTGCATTCTTAGACAAATTATAATGTACAGAATATTTATGTGTATAAATACACAATTGTATGCTGTTTCGAAAATGTATTGGCAAAATAATTTTAAAAGGCAGAAAGATGGCAAGACTTTTTGTTTGTTATGCTAGTTAGCATCTTACAGAAGATATAGTATGGGTATTTAACCACCTGGATCCCAAGCAATTTAATAAAACATTACACTCCAGGACCAGCCACTTGTCAATATTTGTTTGTTTTTCTGAAAACACACAGGATGGGTTAGTAATGAAGGAAAAACAACATAAAACCGCTCAACTAGGTCATTTGGGGGTCCTGGGGGGCAGGGGAAAGTCACAATGAACATAGGGTGATGAGTAAGCAAAATACTGGAAAATCACTACCGTGCAGGCAGCTTGACTTGGGGGGTTGCCAACCATCGGTATTGTTCCGTGAGATCCTGAAGCAGTTCCCATACATATCTGAACCCTCTAGGTGCCATAGGACAAGAGTAATTAAGCGTCACTGGTACTATGAGTTACATAATATAGGCGACGCATAATGTGCGTCCCTGGGGTCCTGTGGGTTAAGCCTCCATCTTCCCCTGTTTCCTTGTACTCCCCTGAAGATGTCTTGAGAGAATAGACGAAAGCTTGGTGTTCCATTGTTTCATTTTTCCTGCGAGCTAGGCTACATAATTTGATCACACATATTTGTAATTCAACCTCCATTTATACATAAGTATATTAGGTTTTATTCCGAAAGGGAAGTGTGAAAAATTATTACTTAGTAATGGTTCCAGAGTCAATGACGTTGTCCCTATATTCATATTTGGCGCCACTGCTGACCAAACAAGCTCTCGTCAACAATAAAACTACCAACTTCATTGGCGACACCGTCAAAGTACCTAATGAACATAATTTCAAACGGATACTGTTACGACTGGGGTTTAAATATATCAGGGCTCTTATTCATTGGACTAGTAATGGCATAAATGCTACAACGGAAAGCGCTAGATCCAACCTCCGATGTATATTCCCAGTGAACAAAGAACACAAATACTCTACAGAGTTCTATATGCAATAATAGGCTATCAAACTCTCAATAAATGTGCGTCTACTCTAGGCTTAATGTTATGTGAAAACAGCCTATTACTACCTATAACCGAAGGTGCTTGGTTATGGTATGCAAAGTAAGGTGGTAAGAGAAGTTACAGCTTACGTTACTTTAATCAATAAATGTCAGGCACTCCTGCATGAAAGAAAGTGCACTAAAGTCCTTCAACAATAACAAGGAATCTTCTTTAAATGTTAGATGCTATAAAGATGCTCGTATTGGAAATGGAACCCAAAAAAGGCAGGCAGCAGAACAATGCTCGTGCAGGCTATGCACACAAAAAGGCAGAATATATAATGCCGTCGGAGCCAAGAATATCCTAAACACTACAACAATAATAATAATCGCCACGACAATGCAGTATTCCTATCAACAAAAGAGCCTAAGTCATTTGTGTCTCAATACATCAAACTAGGCTGCGAAATGCTTGTGTAATAATAAATGGGTATGCATAAAAAGAGTAATTGGGTTAATATACTTAATGTCTACTATGATTGATAAAGTCTAGCTAGAGTCAATGATACGAGATACTGGTGCGCATGGCATGCCGCATAGCCTAGTGCAAATCTCAAGTCTGTGCGTCAAATATTACGTTATAGGGAAGGGTAGCTCTCTTGAGAAACCTTAATACCGAAGTATTAAGCGTTCTCCTGGCGTACCTCAAAGACAAACAATCGAGACTAGAACAGTGCAGAATGGTATAGGCAAAAAGCCCTCATTCGGGCATGCTCTATTCTCAATGGCACACAGACTAGAATTTACTCAATCAACTCCAGTTCTCAGGTATGTCGTGCAGCTTTTAACTAAAGCCAGCACCCATAGGAAACAATACCTTATAATATCAGACTCCTAGTCTAGCATTATCTAATCCAGCAGAACACTAATAATTATAGGACGCTAGGACGCGGTACTTAAACAATATAAATGCCAACCAATGCTTCGTGATCCACTTATCTTAACAACTAACATACATGGGTTATATCAGACCTTAACGCACAATACAACTGGCCAGCATGAAGCTGATTTTGCAGAGTTAACCAGAGGGGGTATAATATTAATAAAAAGATGGTGAAAGATATGAAAAAGAGAGAGGTAGGCAGAGGAAAAGATTCTCAGGTGCGGAGCAGGGGACAGATAGCAAGGGAAAAAGATGGGTGCGTTCTAGAAACCAGATCTGAGGGAGAGAGTGGCGAGGAACTGTATATATACTCGCACTAGCTCGAGCCGCGTGGGAAAAAAGCGGTTACAAGTCCTCTAGCCACTAGCAAGGGAGCTAACAGCATGGGAAGGACCTCTCTCAACCAACCCCCACGAGGCAGCCAGCCGTGACGTCATCGAGCGGGACAAAAACACTGCGCGCTCCCTCTCACTCTGTTCTACTCTCTCTCTCTCTCTCCCAGATCCCATCATAACTAGTTAATGATAAAACATATACTTTACAATTAAATATATAAAGCCTTGACATGGGTGAAAACAAAGAGCCTTTCTGGACTGCCCATGACGCGAGCTTTCATATGAAATAAAGCACACTCTAATACATAAACTGTAGCCCCATCCACTGCCCTGGCGATCCTAGCGAGTCACTGTAGGACAAGCCATGCGGTTCTAACAGAGTGGTTAACGTCACACCCCCCCCCCAAGATTTTTCTCAGAGGCCCCAAGGCTCACAAAAATCTGATGGTTAGAACCCATGCTATATCTCCACTTCCCATCACCCAGCGGCAGTAAAATATCTGGCACAGTTCTTCAACAAAACATTTTTCAAAATTATAACCCTCCCCAACACCATAGGTTAAATTATATGTAGTTATACTCCTCAAGAGCGAGCTTCTCTAGCCCAGCATTCTTAGAGGAGTGCAACTCAGAATTACTGCTATAACATACTAGAAAAATTCAACTATCAAAGAAAGAGTTTTTTATTTGATTTTTATGTTTATAATTTGTTTATTTCGGCTGCACTATAGGGGCAAGCCTAGTTTTTTCTTCTATACCAAACGCTCAACTCCTGCTTTACGACCCAATACGCTGGGCTACAACCGCGAGCCAACAAGCACCCAGCGCAAAATACTATTCAAACTAAAGCAGGAGGCTACCCGTGTGTCAATCTACCCAGGATCATATACCCTTGAACGACCATCTGCAACCACGTTGTCACAACCGGCAATATGGCGTATGTCCAGGTTATATACCAATAACCTTAGTGACCACCTGGTCAGCCTCATATTCCGATTGTGAAACTGGTCCAAGAACTTGAGAGGGTGATGATCTGGGTAAACTACAACGACCGGACCATAGGCTGGAATATAGACCTCGAAATGCCCCAGCGCAAGCACAACCGCCAGCAGCTCCTCCTCGACAACAGAGTAGCTCCCCTGGGCCGAATTGTACTTCTCCGAGCAGAAACTAACAGGATGCTCCAGCCCATCATCGTCCTTTTCCACAAGGACGGCACCAGCCCCCACACCACTAGCCTCTGTTGCTAGTTGGAAAGGTAGGCTAAAGTCAGGGGCCCTGAGGATCGGGTGAGTGCACAACAGGTGTTTTACTTCTCTAAACACCTTTTCACACTCAGGCGCCCATTTGAATTTCTTATCCTTCCAGTTATCCTCCACCTGAGCTTGACTGTCCCGTTCTCCTTCTCCACCTTGACTGCTAAACGTCATCACAGGCACAGTGAGAGGCTCAGGGGGGTGCCTCCCATACTCCTTCATGGGATTAACATGACATAACTGATTGCGCTTCCGTCTGTCTGGAGTGGCTACCAAGTAAACCAGGTCCGATAGCTCCTCCACCACCCTATAAGGACCAGCGTACTTCGCGGATAAGGGGTGACCTACAAGGGGCAGTAGAATCAACACCTCCTGACCCACGTGAAACACCCTGAGTTCAACCTTGAGGTCGTACCTGTCCTTCCTGAGGGCCTGAGAGCTAGTCAAATTACGGCCAGCCAACTCCAGACTGCGCAACATCTGTTCTCGACTGTTGAGGACACACTTGAGCATAGAACAAGGTTTTTCTGCGCCCTCCCATACTTCTTCAACCATATGGAGAGGCCCTCTGACACGGTGTCCAAAGACGAGCTCATTCGGGCTGAATCCCAAACTCTCCCCAGGTACCTCCCACACAGCAAACAAAACACATGGCAGGCCAAGATCCCAATCCCTCCCACTCTCAAAGCAACAACAACGAAGCACAGATTTCAAGGCTGAGTGTCATCGCTCTAACACACCCTGGCTCTCCGGATGATACGCAGATGACACAACCCCAACAATCTCATGCTGCGGCATTGCTTGAACCAAGAGGCTAGAAGTGAAGTTGGGTCCCTGGACTGACTGAATCCCCTGCGGGTAACCATACCGGGTAAAATACACTAGCAAGCTTCGGACCACCGTCTTCGCCGACCCATTTCTCATAGGGTACGCGTCAGGGTACCTTGTTGCTACATCTCCCGACTGTGCATCACTGTCCTCCTTCAACTCTTTCGTCTTTTTAAGCCCATCCTCTGCCTTTTCCACAACAGTTACTTGGTCTTCTTCAGACTCGATATTTGGTCCTAATACTGAGTCCCCGAGAAGGGCCGTTGATACTAAACTCTCAACCGCATCAACTTCCAACCCCTTCTCGGTACCCTTCCTCCGCTGATCTAAAGATTGTTGACCAGAATGTGACTCCCTGGATGCAGGATCTCCGGTGACAACACACGCCATAGGCTGCACCGGACACTTCTCAACCCACTCCTGCTCCTCCCTACTCACGTCGGCCGGCTTCTCGGCAACGACCAAGAGTGGAGCCTCAGAAGTAGGTCCCGCAAAGTCGTTGCCGAGAAGGAGGTCGACGCCCCCAACAGGTAACTTCTCCACAATTCCTACATCCAGGTCCCGAGTCACACCATCAACCTCCACCTTCATTCTTACAAGCGGGTATGACCTTGTCGCATTAACTCCCTGAACCACAACCACCCGCGCCGTATTGACAGGTTTACCAGTGAAATTTCTCAACAGTGTTTGCGATGCCCCAGTGTCACGCAAAATTCTCACCTCATGTCTTCTACCCCCCCACTCCACACAACCGAGTCCCCTGTGGTCACTAAAGGCATCACGGACAGGGAATAAGCCTTACGGATCCTTCTGCACTGGCAGTGTATTTACCTCGGAAGAAATGCCTCTAACAAACTCCGATGTCCTCTTGAACACTCCAATGCCGTGAGCAAAAGACACGGCTGCCGGAGGAGGTCGACTAGGGCACTCATTTGCCTTATGACCCTCCTGGTGGCAACTAAAACACATAAATTTCTGTTTCGGCTTATACTGTGATGTAAAAGGCCCCCTGACTTTTCACATACGGTGTGGTGTAAGGTTTGGATTCAGTTTAAGTTTCATGGCTCTTCTGTTTAAATGTGTCATTGTTACGGGGAGGGGGAGGATAACGGTCCTTAGCACTTACATCGTACTTCTGTGAGGACCCGCAACCCCGAATCAACGACAGCCGTCGATCAGCCATTTCTGCTGCTTCGACTAGAGTTCTTGGGTTTTTCTCCTTTAAGTTCAAAGTTAGATCACCGCCCGTGCTCTTAAAGAACTGCTCCAACATCATTAACTGCTTAATTTCATCAAATGTTGTGACCTTCTCAGATCGGAGCCAGTTCCCCATAGCATCGGACAAGTCCCGGGCGTGTTCCAAAAAGGTGCTATCTCTTCCCTTAGTTACACCCCGGAACTTCAAACGGTACGTTTCTGGTTGCAGTTCGTAAGCCCTCAGGACAGCCTCCTTGAGATCCTCATACACAATACATGACTCCAAAGGTAATGCATCGTAGGCTTTAAGACCCTTGCCTATTAATCTAGAGGATACAAGTGCTGCCCATTTATTCTCTGGCCACTGGTGTTCCTGGCACTTCTTCTCAAAGCGTGTGAAAAATTCTGTTACACCACTCTCATCAAACACCGGAACCAGTTTCAATAAGTGCGAGATAGATTGATCAGGAGCACGGCTACCTAGTCGCTGTCCTGTTGTCTCCCCTCGCGACTTCTCTACGTTCATGTCGGCATAGTACCTAGTCGACTCTAAATCAGCTTTGATTTTTGCTAGCTTGGCTCTCACTTCTATCTGGGCTAATTCAAATTTCTGCTGAAGCTCACCTGCCCTTCGTTGCTGTTGAATCTTAGCTAATTCGAGCCGAAACACTAATTCTGGAGATAACCCTTGAGGAGGTGAAGGTGCTACAATGTTTGAAATTACCGGTGGTCCCCCCAGGGGCAACCCACCCTGCCAGCCACCACCCAACTGTGGAAGCGTACTCGGGGTCGGCAAACTACTGGGATGGCTGGGAGTCGAGTGTAGGGGAAGCATGGCTGAAGGGCTCTGAGCACTCTACCCATCTCGCTCACCAGTCACCCTGCCCAGTACACACGTTATCAAGTTATCCCTGGTCATGCTGCTAGTACCCGCATGACCGATAGCTGTGGCCAGGCATTGAAGACCGTACCGACCCATACCCTCCAACCGCTCGGCAGTAACAGGCCATTGCAAAAATATCCTAGCATCCTCTACACAGTTCACCTGATTAACCCTTCCATCATGCTGCTGTTCCTCAGTTTCGACATTACGTACTGTGTCTCCATTCTTCTCTGATCCGGTATAAGACATGATGCTCACAAATATTTCCCACCTCAATATTCAGAAAAGAAGCACCCCAAACTCTTATACCTCGATATACACACAAAAATTCTCGGAAATACTCAAGGGCTATACTATGTTGCAAAAAAAAAAAAAAATCTTGCTGATCCCCGCAAAATATTCTCCAAAACAACAAATGTTCCCTGCTAATAAATGTAGGTTCACCAAATCCTAGGTAAGGTCGCCATTTGTTACGACTGGGGTTTAAATATATCAGGGCTCTTATTCATTGGACTAGTAATGGCATAAATGCTACAACGGAAAGCACTAGATCCAACCTCTGATGTATATTCCCAGTGAACAAAGAACACAAATACTCTACAGAGTTCTATATGCAATAATAGGCTATCAAACTCTCAATAAATGTGCGTCTACTCTAGGCTTAATGTTATGTGAAAACAGCCTATTACTACCTATAACCGAAGGTGCTTGGTTATGGTATGCAAAGTAAGGTGGTAAGAGAAATTACAGCTTACGTTACTTTAATCAATAAATGTCAGGCACTCCTGCATGAAAGAAAGTGCACTAAAGTCCTTCAACACTAACAAGGAATCTTCTTTAAATGTTAGATGCTATAAAGATGCTCGTATCGGAAATGGAACCCAAAAAGGCAGGCAGCGGAACAATGCTTGTGCAGGCTATGCACACAAAAAGGCAGAATATATAATGCCGTCGGAGCCAAGAATATCCTAAACACTACAACAATAATAATAATCGCCACGACAATGCAGTATTCCTATCAACAAAAAGAGCCTAAGTCATTTGTGTCTCAATACATCAAACTAGGCTGCGAAATGCTTGTGTAATAATAAATGGGTATGCATAAAAAGAGTAATTGGGTTAATATACTTAATGTCTACTATGATTGATAAAGTCTAGCTAGAGTCAATGATATGAGATACTGGTGCGCATGGCATGCCGCATAGCCTAGTGCAAATCTCAAGTCTGTGCGTCAAATATTACGTTATAGGGAAGGGTAGCTCTCTTGAGAAACCTTAATACCGAAGTATTAAGCGTTCTCCTGGCGTACCTCAAAGACAAACAATCGAGACTAGAACAGTGCAGAATGGTATAGGCAAAAAGCCCTCATTCGGGCATGCTCTATTCTCAATGGCACACAGACTAGAATTTACTCAATCAACTCCAGTTCTCAGGTATGTCGTGCAGCTTTTAACTAAAGCCAGCACCCATAGGAAACAATACCTTATAATATCAGACTCCTAGTCTAGCATTATCTAATCCAGCAGAACACTAATAATTATAGGATGCTAGGACGCGGTACTTAAACAATATAAATGCCAACCAATGCTTCGTGATCCACTTATCTTAACAACTAACATACATGGGTTATATCAGACCTTAACGCACAATACAACTGGCCAGCATTAAGCTGATTTTGCAGAGTTAACCAGAGGGGGTATAATATTAATAAAAAGATGGTGAAAGATATGAAAAAGAGAGAGGTAGGCAGAGGAAAAGATTCTCAGGTGCGGAGCAGGGGACAGATAGCAAGGGAAAAAGATGGGTGCGTTCTAGAAACCAGATCTGAGGGAGAGAGTGGCGAGGAACTGTATATATACTCGCACTAGCTCGAGCCGCGTGGGAAAAAAGCGGTTACAAGTCCTCTAACCACTAGCAAGGGAGCTAACAGCATGGGAAGGACCTCTCTCAACCAACCCCCACGAGGCAGCCAGCCGTGACGTCATCGAGCGGGACAAAAACACTGCGCGCTCCCTCTCACTCTGTTCTACTCTCTCTCTCTCTCCCAGATCCCATCATTACTAGTTAATGATAAAACATATACTTTACAATTAAATATATAAAGCCTTGACATGGGTGAAAACAAAGAGCCTTTCTGGACTGCCCATGACGCGAGCTTTCATATGAAATAAAGCACACTCTAATACATAAACTGTAGCCCCATCCACTGCCCTGGCGATCCTAGCGAGTCACTGTAGGACAAGCCATGCGGTTCTAACGGAGTGGTTAACGTCACAATACCACTATGGAAAAAAAATTATATATACTAATTCAATAAAAAAAAATATATATATTAAGCGTCTGTTGTGTGCGTTTCACATTCCTCATTTCTTTGGAGCACTAGCGTCCCTCTGAGGTCCCTGACTCTCCCTTCCAATGTTATACCAAGATAAAACAGAGTAATGGGAAGGGGATGTAATTGACTCCTGAGCAACTTGTAAATACTAGGTTTTCACACTTCCCTTCGGGACTCAAATTTATAATTCATAATCTCCTTCCTCAATGCCATGATGCCTGGATTACCAAGACTGAAGGAGGGACTCATCTATGTTGGATTAGCTCTTAATGCACAAACAGCAAGTAGAAACTTGCTTCATAATTTCATCCTTTAACCCGAGGAATATGCCATTGATATTTTTTAAGTGCCGCGCATGCGAATCAATTGCCTTTTGATTCTGACAGAATTTGTTATAACTACCATATAAAGGAATACTACTGCTCCATGTGCATATATTTTACTTGTATCATGAACATGTGAGCATTGCAGACCAGCTATAAATTGTAAAAAACAAATATCCGGTCAAAAATGTATATTTGTAACGGGAGCGGGTTGACACATTCGACAGGGAGTGCAACAAACACCCTCCCTCTCCAAGGTCTCGCTTAACACCAGTGATATACTGCTGCCTCCCGTGCATGTTAGAGGGTGGGAAGAAGTGGAGGGAGGGAGAGAGAGTGCTAACACACTGTTCACCTATGATATACCTACTCTCATTTTTAACTCGCCTAGCTAGGTTGAAGATCCCATTGGGATTGTCAGTGTTACACACTTGTTCGAGGACCAGGTCCTCAAGGCCATTTTTAGCACTGTAAATCACTCCTTTGGCAGTTCGTTTAGCTGCCTGGTATTCCTCCTTGCTGCCTCCCTTCTTCCATGCTTTGAAGCATCTACTTTTCTCTTTCAGAGAATATTGGTACCTCATCGTTCCACCACCAGGAGGTCTTATTCCTGGGGTGACCCTTTGTTTTCCCACAGACTTTGTCAGTGGCGGCGAGAAGGCTATGCTTAACCTTTGAGTACCAGCGACGTGTGTTATCTTTTATTATAGCTATAATTAGATGATATTATGCAGCTTAGGAAGGATCGGTGGTAGTTTAAGGGGTTGATTGAGATAGTATGAAGCCTTATTATTGCTAGAGGTCCTTCCTAAGCTGAATAAAGTTGCCTAATAGTTGCCGGAATATAATTAAAAAGATGTCGCCGGTACAGTATAGGTTATGGAAATTCCATTGACTATTTAAATCGCTAGGCCTAGCTTTCTTATTTCTATTAATTTCCTCCAGTTTACTATAAAACCTATCCCTAACTTCCTCGTTTTTCAGCAGCCACACACTCCTTTTGGGCATGTATACCTTCTTGCGCTTAGGATCTCTGTATAAGCTCATGTTGCACACAAGTAGCTTATGCTGGGGGATATATTCTTCGCTTGGGATAACCTTTACATCCCGAACCAGTTTCCAGTCTATCCTGTTAACCAAGAAGTAATCTAACTGGCTACTGGAGACCCCAGAGTTATATGTGACAATATTCCTCCTTCCATAACCATTTCCTCCATGTAATCCCTCGTATCCATCTGCAGATGATCCCACGTGACCATTCAGGTTCCCTCCCAGGATTGTTATTTCATTCTCCGAGAGGCCTGAAATGACACTGACGGTGTCATTCCAGAAGACCTCTTTTATCTCTTTCTGTAGGCCAGCCTGTGGGGCATATTCAGATATCACATTCAGAATTCTTCCAACTTTCAACTTCAAAACAATCAGCCTTTCACTAACTCTCGTAATCTGAAGTACACTTTCCGCCCACTCTTCAGCCACCAGAACACCCACTCCTCCTTTCGCTTTATCAGTCTCAACCCCCTTCCAGTAGATCCTATATCTCTTCTTTCTTCTAACAATCCACTGTACCCCATACCCTTTCCAGAGTGTTTCCTGGGCACAGCAGACTTCCACTCGCCTCCTCTCACACATCTCAGCCACTTCATTCGCACGCAGATTCAAACTACCAACATTCACACTAACAAGTCTGAGACTGTGGAGGGCATTTGTCCATGTGCGTTTTTTTATCATCGAACTTACGTTGTTTCTCTTTAGGTTTAATCATAATTGGTAAATAGGCTGGCAAATGGGCATTCCCCTCCCCCCCCCCATAAAAAAAGGGGGTAGGATCCAGTGGCCTCGGTGCGCCCCACCATAACCAGCCCCCGCACCCCGTGTGCGTACACGGCACTACGACTGGTCTGGTATTTTTCGCCCAATGACAGGGCAGCCTCCTGGAGCGCTACCACCAGGTTCGGGCCCCTATACTGTTGGGCGGAGAGTGCCAGTCCGGAGAAACACCATTTCGTCCAGCTTGGGCCCAAGGCGCCAGGTCCGGGTCCGGAGGGAGTGACATCCACCGCCAGTGTGCCGCCATTAGGCAACTTGGACAAGAACAATGAAGCCCTGTCACAGCACTGTCATATGAAAACAATGCCAGCACCAATAACAAGGCTTCATTGTATAGTAATGGCTGTTGGTCAGCAAGTCTAATGCCATCCCCCCTATTAGTCGCCTTGTACGAAACACAGTAGGATGCATGGGGCATATTCTTTATATCCTCCACCATAAGTGAAGGCCCCCTTACCCCCTGGGGGCCAAGAGTTAATAAGGTGGGGGTCAGAGTCGGAAACAAGTTTTTATAAACCCTTCTTCCTCAGCCGCAGGCATGGATAGAGTGGTTATATCATAAAAGGGAATGCAAATAGTTGATCAATGTTTTTTTAGACTAATGACCGAAAGCTGTTTCTCTTCAAACAGCTTGTCTACATATTGATAAATTAGAGCGACTAAGGGCACCTCCTGGTTGAACTTTGATCAGGATATAAAAATCATCACAAATTTCTTCCAGAATAATGGATACCCCCTAAAGATAATTGAAAACACTATCTCCAATATTCTAAACAAAAGGTTTCAATCAAACCCAAGACCCATTGATAACAAATGTGACACACATTCCATTAATGTTCCTTTCTATGGTCATCTCGGCTTTACTATGCATAAGAAGCTCAAAAACTTACTCAAAAATTATTTTCGTAACTCCAAATTTATGTTGGTCTTCACAAATACGTTTACAATTGGCTCACAATTTAAATACAACTACCCCCTTCCTATGACTCTTACATAATTTGGGAATTCACTTGCTGAACATAGGTGAAACATCACTCTTAAGTTTGGAAAACGTAAGGTCGTGTCTGCTCGCACTGACCGACCTATTCCCTCTCCTTGCATCCTGCTATCCCTTTACGTTCACTTTAATTAGACCGAGCCAAAATGTCTGGACAGACGGATTTTGAAGCAATTTAAGTCATAGGATGAGGGAAAGATGGCTTCAGGGAGAGAGTTCCAAAGCTCAGCTGTTGAATAGAAGGAAGATTGTGAGTATTGTTGCATTCTTGGGTTGAAGAGTTGCACAGAGAAGGGGTGGGATCATGATGCAAGACGGGTACTACGTACCCTACGTAGGGGAGGTGGTATACACTGAAAGAGCTCCGAGGAATAATTTTTATTGTAATAGCAATAGAATAGCGAGAGAGATGCAACATTACAGTGAAGAGAGATTACAGAGAATCGGTGAGTGAACGTGAGTTAATGATGCAAAATGCTTTCTATTCTACTTTGTCAAGGAGTGATGTATGAGAGGATCCTCCCCACACATGTGAACAACACTCAATACATGGACGCACTGCGTCCTTGTAAAGAGCAAGAAGCTGTGAAGGGGTAAAAAAAAACTTGAGGCGGTTGAGCACACCCAGCTTCTGGGAAGTAGTTTTAGCAAGAGTGATAATATGATCTTTCCAGGAGATATCAGAAGAAAAGAAACACCGAGGATACTGAAAGAAGATAAATGGTGATTATTGTATTTTTGAAGTATAAGGGATAGTCCTCTGGGAGTTCTTGGTGGGTAGATAAATGGAGAAATTAGGTTTTGGAAGCATTGAAAGCAACAAGATTTTCTCTGCCCCAATTGGAAATGGTTGTTTGATCAGAAGATAAGTGTTTTATGGTTTCATCATGTGATTTTTGGAGGGATTGCTTGCTGGAGCATTTTTTTAAACAAGTTGAATAGTGTAAAGTAGAGTCGTCAGCGTATGAATGTATAGGACTGGAGGTACAGTTGAGAAGATAATTTATGAATATTAGAAAGAGAATTGGAGATAGGACAGAACCCTGAGTAACACCGTAGTTGGTAGGATGAGGAAGTGAATGATGGCTGTCTACAACTGCAGCTATGGAATGGCCAGAAAGGAAATTAGAGATAAAGGCACATATGGATGGATAAAACCGAAAGAGGGTAGTTTATAAATTTGAGATTTGTGCCAGACTCTATCGAAGGCCTTATAATATATAGTACAATAGAACAGGCCTCACCGAGGTCCCTAAATGAGGATGACCAAGAGGTAGTTAGACATGAACGAAGATCACCAGTAAAACGACCCTTACGGAAGCCATACTGGCGATCTGAGAGTAGATTATGAGAACATTTAACATTTAGTTTCTTTATTCATGCAGAGTTTAGTAAAATTTGCCAGAACGTCCCGGACTTCCCAAACTTGACTACTTCCTTTAACGTGACGATAGTGCGTTGTTATATGTGCGATTAGTTTGCTTGGGAAACAGATTAACTTGTTCATGTAGTAATGTACACCCTATGTGGTGGATTGTGTTCTTTTATTTAATAGTTTTCATTTTAGTAAGCGTTGTTTCCACATAGCGATTTTGATAATTTAATTTGACTTTATATTGTCCTTGTCCCAATTTTGGTTTGTTTAGTTTGCAAGTTTTACATTTTAAAAGAAATACTTAAGAAATTTTGAAGTAAGAATAGTTTCAAAAACGTTAAAAATGCAAGTAATAAGAGCAATTGGACAATAGTTGCAGGATTGAGAGCGGTCACCCTTCTTTGGGACAGGTTGAACAAGAGCAAACTTCCAGCAAGAAGGGAAGACGTTAGAGGAGAGACAGAGACGGAAGAGTTTGCTTAAGCAGGGAGTCAGCACGGAAGCTCAGTTTTTTTAGCACAACAGGAGGAATACTATCCAGACCATTAGCCTCCTTAGTATTAAGCCCAGAGAGGGGAGAAAGTACTTCTTTAGAAGAGATTAGGATATTATGGACAAGTAGGAGGGAGGGGGCTGAAGATGGAGGAATAGCACCAGAATCATCAAAAGTGGAGTTTGTAGCGAAAGTTTGAGCAAAGAGAGGAAGAAGTGATGGTTGTGCCATCAGAGTGGAAAAGGGGAGGGAAAGACGAAGAAGAAATATTGTTGGAGAGGTTTTTGGCTAGATGCCAGAAAGCTTGGGAAGAGGTGGTATTGGATAGTTAGAGTGCATTTATTATTGATAAAAGTGTTTGGCAGGTCAAAGGACATTTTTGGCTTGATTCCGGGCAGAAACATATGAATGAGATGTTTTAGTTTGGAGGCGTCGGTGCCGTTTGAATGCTTCTACAGCAGTAGAACAAGCGTTAGTACACCAAGATTTTTTTGGGAATGTATGGAATGTATGCCTCCATGCCAGAGAGGATTACCTCGATAATGCGTTCAGCACTCTCCGAGGCTCCCCGGCCACGAAAGCAAAAATAATTCCATGGGAAGACAAAGAAGTACTGCCGAAGTGCCTGAGTATATACATCATCCACAAAACTAAATCTGGCAAAACATATAACAACTCTCTCTCTCTCTCTCTTACCTAGGTTGTCATCATCCGCAGCAGCAGCAGTAGAAGGGTCATCCTCGGGAGTTGGTTCTGAAAATAATATGATGGCCTCCATATTTAGATGTTCTGGAGGCTATAATGAAACGTACTCACACTTATATATATCATAGGAACTATACCATAGATTTGATCCTATCTTCGACTATTCAAAGGTAAGCTATTGCTCGTAGAAACGCCTGGTGTTAGCTAAATTTACATAAATATCCGCTTTCAAAATATTACATGTTATTGAGATTTTATTGCTATGAATTTTGGAAACAATTTATAACCATGCTTCAAGAACACCTACCAAAGATGACAGTAGCCATGATCAATAAATACCATCAGCAAAAAAAGCAAACACTTAATATTGTCTCACCTGTTGTGAAGGA
The DNA here is from genome assembly GCA_037953745.1 of Lithodes maja. NCBI lineage: Eukaryota > Metazoa > Arthropoda > Malacostraca > Decapoda > Lithodidae > Lithodes > Lithodes maja. Next base: position 94,028 of record JBAKBP010005074.1, on the reverse strand, counting down.
ATCATCAGCCGTGTTGCCACCAGTGTACACTGCTACTTCAGTGGTGGGCTCTGAAACTATTACCAGAATTCTGTATATTATATAATACACATACTGTACATAATAATAAAAGCAGTATATCATATGGATCACTGACATTGTGACTCAGGCCTAAAGATAATAAGATCTAATCTTTTAGTTCTTTTTTTTCTAGATGACAGTCAATTGCAATGTCCCCTTCTTGATTGCTTAGCTATTACGAAGATTGTGTTGCAAAATATGTTGTTAATTATGGAAACTTAGCATAGTAGTAGCATGTTTTTCCATTACTGTTGCTAAAAGATTAAAATGTTCCTACTAGTGAAAACTGTAGTTACCACTCCATTACTGTACCAAAGACAAATCGCATGTACAGTATGTATCACTAGATAATCTCAGTAAGTCTTATTCAATCACTGTTTCCGATATTTTAAGCCTTCCAAGCGTCTATTGAAGCGGGTTCTGCTAAAGGTGTCTGAAAATTACATAGATTATCTAGTCAAAACATATTACTATTTTTATGTACAATGGTGCTGTGAGATATGTTTAACTCCCTGATGCTTGTTTAAGTTATACCTAATTATTTTCCAAGAATCTGATTTCAACCGCTACTTCTAGCGAGCCGCAAGACAAAACATGCATATTATCACCTTGCTTTAATCCACAATAATCCCCACTACATACAATATATTTTATATCATAAGGAGGAAAGCCTTTACTATAACATTACCACAAAATTATAGTAATTCAAAATATCAAAATATCAATTGTTCGAGAATGAAATATTTCATCGTTCTTCGGAATTCAACTCCTTGTATTTTATATTTATGCTCAGCGACTATATATTTATCACACTCTTTCCAATGCTGAAATCAGAATTTGTAAATTTTCAATATTTTGATTATACGAAACATTGAACATAATAATACCCGCAAAAATATACATGGCGCCGTGACTGAACTTTGTTATTCACAATCAATTTTCCCCAACAATGATTGCGTGTACTATAATGTATTATGCATCAAAAGAAAGAGGAAAGTTCAATCTACAATATGACTAGGAAAACCCACAAAACTTCGAACAGATCATAGTAAATATGTATTCTGACCAAAAATGTTGGTCGTTTTCCTGACTTTATTCAAGTTCAACTTTTATTATAATCTATATGTGGTGACGTTCTTTTGACTGGCCGAATGCGATGTGATGTTCCGTCTGGTATCTTATACTTTGAAAACAAATAATGAAATATATAATATAATTATATCAAAGCACCAGTGCCGGGAAAATGGATGCAATATATTATTAGGTGACATGTCTCCATACCACTATGTCTCCCCCCTTCCTTCCTCAACTTCCCTCCTCATTATTTCTAATTTTCCCTCTCCCCTCAAATACCTTCAGTCACCCTTTTTTACCCCTCCAATACCTTCACCCTCTATCATATATATGCGAGAAAACCGCAAGACCCGCCAGTGTTGCGAGAGACTCCAGAGAGAGAGGGTGTATGCCGCATCGCCGCGCACCCACTCAATACGCTCCAGTCACAATAATAAACAAATTCACTGGAAATTTGCTCTTTACACCTATTTACCAGTCACAGGAATTGTCCAGACACAATAATCGGCCATGTTTAATCCCGGTGCAGCGTAGTTTCTTGTTTCACTGCTCAACACACACTTGACACTCAAGCCAGTATTGATTTTCTTGCATTGTGACAATGCATCACACAGCGTTGCCAATAGATTCCCTATTACCTTCACACTGATAGATTTTTGAGATGAATATTTCACATTTATCGTGCTGCCAGTTTTTTTCCCACCAAATGTTTTAAAGCTTAAGAATGCTATTTGTATGGCTTACCTTCAACAAAACCTCAAAATCACTTGATTTGTTTGGGTGAGTATCATAGGGTTAATTTGAAACAGTACCTCATAAAGTTGAATGTTCATCAAACCTATTGATTACATATGTAAAAAATATTGCATATGTAAATCAACTATTTATTTTGTATTAATTTCAGCACAACACCAAACACCTCTAATGAAATTAATGAAAGTATATATGTGATCCACCGGGATTCGACCCTGGGTTATCACACACTGATTTTTAGACACCTTATCCATTACACCACCAAGACGGTTAAAGATGCATGCACACCCCTACGACTTATTATCCATTCTCGAATACTGGATATTAATCTAATCATGTTCATATTCCCGCCGCACTATGGTAGCCTAATGTTTAACCCTTCCTCCCCGGGCTGTCTTAGCTAATGACGGTCGCCCCTACCCGGGCGATATGGCCGAAAAACGTCTAGGCCTAGGCTACCGTATTTATGTTTATTTTCACTGCTAGAACTTTCCCACTCATCTATAATCGTAGTGCGGTTTTCAATCTGTATTTTGGCATTTAGTAGAGCTCTGTAAGTCAACTGGTTCAGTTGTGATGACGATTTCAGTGGAGCCAATATTGCAGAGATGTTGCCAATATGGGGGCTTTTTAGACACTAATTTCGTCATGACGTCAGAACAATAACATTGAGGAGTCTTCTCCTTCTTGTTTTCGGAGGTGCGGTGACGAACGCTTGGGTTTGTTGACATAGGTCGTACGCACGGTGTTCGCACAAGCTTAATTAGGCTATTAAGCTCATGCCTTAGATAAGGCATACCGGGTAGCGGCCCTTCTTTCGTGCTGTCCTTTCCTAAGGCAGCCCGGGTAGGAAGGGTTAAGTGAGAGGAAAGAATATTCATGGGGGCACAGATCATATAGAACGGCCTCGCTACGAAATATCCCTAAAGCTACTGACAATCTATTTTTTATTAATTTCACCACAACACCAAACACCTCCAATGAAATTAATGAGAGCATAATATGTGATCCACCGGGATTCGAACCTGGGTTATCACACACTGATTTTCAGACACTTTAACCATTACACCTCCAGGGACGGTTAAAGGTTTATGCACACGCCTACAACTTATTATCCATTCTCGAATACTGGATATTAATCTAATCATGTTCATATTCCCAACCGCGCTATGGTAGCCTAATGTTTAAGTGAGAGGAAAGAATATTCATGGGGCACAGATCATATAGAACGGCCTCGCCACGAAATATCCCTGAACCTACTGACAATCTATTTTTGATTAATTTCACCACAACACCAAACACCTCCAATGAAATTAATGAAAGCATATATGTGATCCACCAGGATTCGAACCTGGGTTATCACACGCAGATTTTTAAACACCTTAACAATTACTCTACCAAGACGGCTAAAGGTTTATGCACACGCCTACGACTTATTATCCATTCTCGAATACTGGATATTAATCTAATCATGTTCATATTCCCACCGCACTATGGTAGCCTAATGTTTAAGTGAGAGGAAAGAATATTCATGGGGCACAGATCATATAGAATGGCCTCACTACGAAATATCCCTGAACCTACTGACAATCTATTTTTTATTAATTTCACCACAACACCAAACACCTCCAATGAAATTAATGAAAGCATATATTATGTGATCCACCGGGATTTGAACCTGGGTATCACACACAGATTTTTAGACAGCTTAACCATTACACCACCAAGACGGTTAAAGGTTTATGCGCACGCCTACGACTTATTATCCATTCTCGAATACTGGATAATAATCTTATCATGTTCATATTCCCACCGCACTATGGTAGCCTAATGTTTAAGTACATCCATACATACAAGTTTAACCCACTGAGCCCCAGCGACGCAGGGTTTGCGTCCACAATGTATGTAACGCTAAACCCCAGCGACGCATGGTTTGTGTCCTGGCCGGTCCGGTCCCAATTACTCCGGTCCTATGGCACCTAGAGGGCTCAGATTTGTATGGGAACTGTGTAAGTATCTCACGCACTCATGCCGATGGTTGAAAACTCTCAAAGTCTAACCGCGTGCGCATGAGCGTGCAAAAACATGATTTTTTTGGGAAATTGCCTTCAATTTTTTACTCTTGTAAAATCCGTTTTTGGGGGCTCTGTAGGACCATTTTTTGAGCTTTTTGAGCGGTTTTTCATGGTTTTTCCTTCATTCCTAACCCATTCGCTATTGTTTCTGGAATAAAAAAAAAATTCAGAATCAGCCGGTCCTGGGTGGTACATTTATAAATATTTAGCTGGTACTCAGCGGGTTAAAGACCGTTTGTCCACAGAGACTGTGGTTACAGTCTCACGTCCTAAATGGCAGCCTTCCAGGCGGTCCTGGCAAGGGCTGCCTCTGTTGTCAAGTTCTTTATTTTGAGATCGGACCGGAGTACCCGAGCCCACGTCATTCTAGGTCCACCCCTACGCGCAGTTCCCCCCAAGTTCACAGTCTGGCATTTCTTCACCGAGTTCTGATCATCCATTCTCTCCACATGTCCAAACCAACCAAGTCGGCTCATGCGCATCACTTCACTGATACTCCTAATGCCCAGACGCCTTCTCAAATCCTCGCTCGATACCCTGTCCCTAAGATTAACCCCACAAATCCATCTCACCATTCTCTTCTCATTCCGTTCCATTCTATTGACATCCTCCGCTTTAACCGGTCACGTCTCAGAGGCATAGGTCATCGCGCTCCTAACACACAAGGTATATAGTACACCTTCCCTTTAAGGTGGGGTGGGAGCCCTCTTATGGTCAGGAGTGGCAACAGCTCTTTTAACTTTCCCCAGCCACTTCTGACTCTAGCAATGGAGCTACTTTCAGCGCCACCTCCAGCGGAAACTGTATCGCCCAGGTAGCAGAACATATTCACACACTCCAGCGTTCCACTGTCGAAATCAACACTGACAGGCGGGTCATTTAATACAAGATCTCCCTTGCACACTGCACATTCAAAGTCTATGGTTCTTGTCAAAGGTCCTCTAGCTCCACTACATCTCTTGTGTAACCAGTCACTACAGACACAACATTGAATTGAATTACATCCCACCCCCTTCCCACATACTGCGCATGGATAGTCGCCGCTTCTTTCCATAGCTCCACGCCCTACTCCACTAATTATGACCTTTGTTTTATCTATGTTAACTCTTAGACCCATATTTGCCATACCTTCCCTCCATCTTTTGAACTTCGCCTCTGCTTCCTGCGTACTATCTGCGATAGGAACTAGATCATCTGCATATAACATCTCCCATGGGAGTCCTGTCCTAAATTCCCTTGACAGAGCCTCCAGGACTAAAACAAACAGTAATGGGCTCAGAACTGAACCTTGGTGAACTCCAACTTTCACTGGGAACTCTTCACTCAGGCCCCCGTTTACTCTAACTGCTGGCCGTGACCCCTCATACATTCTCATTATCACACGCACCAACCACTCTTCTACTCCAAGTTTTCTCATAGCCCACTGCACTACCTCCCTGGGCACCCGGTCGAATGCCTTCTCCAGATCTACAAAAATTAGGTATAACTCCCTGTTTTTCTCTAAGTATCTCTTTTGCATTTGCCTAAGAGTGAACATAGCATCAGTTGTGCCACGTCCCGGCATAAATCCAAACTGCATGTCGCTGATAGCAACACTTTCCCTGATCATGCATTCAAAGACCCTTTCGCTGACTTTCATGACTTGATCGAGCATTTTCAAACCCCAATAATTTCCCCTGTCTAAGGAGTCACCCTTGCCTTTATATATATTTTGTATAACACTTTTCTTCCAAGCATCGGGAATTTTTTCCTCCTTTATGATAGCATTAATCAGCTCTGTGACCAATTTTACCCCAATATCTCAAGCTGCTTTTAACATCTCAGCGACAATGCCGGAGCTCCCAGCGGATTTTCCTGACTTGATTTTATCTATAGCACTTTTACCAGCGTCGTACCCTATCAAAGGCGGTGGGCCTTGTACTGGGACTACAGTGCTGAGCTGTTCCCTGTTCCATTCAAATTCCACATTAAGCAGTCTTTCATAAGCTCATCCACGCCTCTCTGATTTCTTTTTCTGTGTAAACAGTCATGCCTCTGTCATTATTTATGCATCTTACACTGACGACGTCCTGGCTACTGTCCCTTAGATTCTTAGCTAATTTATAAACTCCATTGGTATTATTAGTGCTGCAAACTTGTTCTATTACGCTATCCTGTATGGTTTTCTTTGCCCTGTAGACCTTTTTTCTAGCATTACGTTTGGCGGACAGGTATTCTTCCTTGCTGCCACCTTCCTTCCATACTTTGAAACATCTCTTCTTCTCTCTGACTGCAGCTTCGACATCATTGTTCCACCACCAGGAGAACTTATGTCTAGGTGGCCCCTTTGTTTTGCCACAGACCTTGTCTGTGGTATCAAGGAGGCTGCACTCTATAAAGTTCCATTTGCTATCAACATCTGGCCTAACACCCATTCTCCTTTCAATTTCCTTCATTTCGTTGTGGAATCGGTCTCTGTACTCCTCTTTTTCCAACAACAATACTTTCCTTTTTGGCAAATGAACTTTCTTTCTAACAGGACCTCTACCTAGGCACATATCACATACTAGGAGCTTGTGTTGGGGGATGCATTCTTCACCTGGTATGATCTTAGCATCTCTAACCCACTTCCTGTCAGATTTGCTGATAAGGAAGTAGTCTATCTGGCTACTGGAGCCACCTTATTCATAATTATGTTATCAGATGGCTCATCCTCTTCCTAAACATAGTATGACACACAACCATCCCTGTGGCAGTACAGTGCTCCAGTATGTATTTGCCTCCCAGGTTCCTACGGCCATAACCCTGTCCTCCATGCACGCCCTCATATCCGTCGGCACCTGCCCCGACATGCCCATTCAAGTCTCCTTCCACAATTACTACCTCCCCTTCCTTGCATCCGACAACCAACCCTATTAATTCATTCCAGAACCGTTCTTTGACATTTCTAGGTAAGCCTGCTTGGGGGGCATATGCTGATATAACATCTACGACTCTCGCACCAACTTTCATTCTTAGTAAAATCAGTCTTTCATTAAGCCTTTTAACTTCTATAACACAATCTGCCCACCTCTCTGCCACCAGGAAACCTACCCCTCCCGTACCATGTTAATTTTTTTATTTATTTTTTTTTTTATTTTTATTTTTTTTTTGAGACAATGAACGGAATAAGGAAAAACACAGATAAAACAAAAAAGGTTCATGTGCCTAAAGGCATCCTCCATTCATAAAATGTTTGTAACAACTGGATTTAAACTGTTGTAGATTGTAAGTTTGTGGAAAGCAACTCGAGGGAAGTTAATTCCAAAGAGTAGTAGTTCTGGGGATAAATTAATTTTGATAAGCAGAAGTTCTGCATTGTGGAGGAGAAAGTGTAAATTCATGGGCACTTCCAGCTGCCCTAGTTCTACGGGGAAAGATGTGGAGAGGCGGCACAATTGAAGCAAGTTCCTCGGAACAATTGCTGTGAAAATATCTGTAGAATAATGCAAGGGATGCAATGATTCTTCGTATGGATAATGTAGGAAGATCCTGTGTGATTGCAGGGTTATTGATTAATCTAATAGCTTTATTTTGAATTTTGCCCAACTGCCTCAATGCAACCACTCCACTTCCACTCCACAGAGGTGAACAGTAATTTATCTGAGAACGCACATGACTTTTATATATTACGGCCAACTGCTCGTCAGTGAAGAATTCTCGAACTCTGTACAGGAGTCCCAGTTTTTTTAGAGGCATTCTTAGCAATGCTTTTAACATAATGTGTCCAGCTCAGGTTAGTAGTTAATGTTACACCGAGAATGTCAATACTAGGGGAAGTGGGAATATTTAATTGAATGTACTTGGTTTTCTGTGCATTAAAGGAAACTAGGTTCTTTTGTCCCCATTCATTAATTCTAGAAAGGTCCTGGTTCAGAGAAATTGCAGTGTTTATTTTTGAATTTATAAGATCGGGTTGGGTGAAAGAATTGGTAAATGTGAAGGAACTGTGGAGTGTTGAGTCATCTGCGTAGGAATGTATTGGATTATGAGTAGTAGATATGAGATCATTGATATGAATGAGGAACAGAGTTGGGGCCAAAACTGATCCCTGGGGAACACCAGCATTTATTGAGTGAAATTGAGAATAAAGGCCATCTACCATTACACATATTTTTCTGTTATGAAGATAAGAAGAAATTAGTGGAACTAATGATGCAAGGCCGTAGTGTGACATCTTCGACAATAAGGATTGATGTCAGACTCTATCAAATGTCTTTGATATATCCAGTGCTATTGTATGTGTTTCACCATGTTGGTCTGTAGCTTGGTTGATTTGATGAGTAAGAAGGCAAAGAATGTCTGCAGTTGATCGACATCGTTTAAAACCATATTGCCTATCACTGATTAATTTATTATTCTCAAGATGCTTAATTATGTGAGAAATAACATAATTTCAAAGACTTTACCAAGAGTGGAAGTTATAGCTATTGGTCTGTAGTTTGATGGATCTGAAGAGGCACTTTTTTAGGAATTGGATGGATGTTTGCTTCTTTCCAGGATACTGGGAAGCATGAGGTATGAGTACACAGACGGAAAAATGTTGCCAATACAGGAGCGAGCACCAAGGAGCAATTCTTAAGTACTATTGGAGGAATTTTATCTGGACCCGGAGCTTTATCTACTGAGAGATTCTGCAAAATAGTGTTGACATGTCTGGTGTGGTTCTTAAGAGAGGGAATTTCAGGCGAATTAAAATTAAGTACAGGGACATCTTGATTTATTTCATCTGAGGTTGAGTTGGTGGAGAAAATATCCGCAAGAAGGTTAGCTTTACCTCGTGGGTCACTTACAAGATTGCCAGTCGGAGATTTTAATGGTGGAATGGATGAAACAGTAGTGAAGTTGGATTTGAATGAGTTAAGAGTAGACCAAAATATTTTGTTATCATTTGGATTATTTAGAAGTTTATTAGCCTGCTTGTGGAGAAAGTTTGATATAGTTAGAACTAATACAATGTTGGCATGATTTCTGATGTTTCTAAAGTAATTAAAGGCTTCATGTGTTTTTTATCTTGTGTATGCATTGTAGGCTATTGCTTTTTGTTCAGTTACTCTAGCACAATTATGGTCAAACCATTTAGGTGAATTAGATCTGTTACTGTACTTTTGATGAGGAATAAAAGTTTCTATTCCAATTTTTATAAAATCTTGTATGTGGCTCACGGTGGAGTGTGCATCATTAGAAGAAAAAAAAGGAGGTCCAGGGAATATCAATACAAAAATCTTGAAGACCCTCCCAGTCTGCCCTATCGTAATGCCATTAAGTCACCAAAACAGGTTCAGAGTGGGAAGGTGTGGTAGGTGATAGACAGGTGGCCTGTATCAGACAGTGACCAGAAGATCCAAGCGGGGACCTCACTGTAACATCATAATTTTCTGAATTGGTTGTTAAAAATAAGTCCAGTAGGTGGGAATTATGATCAAGATTATCTGGTCCACGGGTGGGTTGGTTGACTAGTTGAGTGAGATTAAATGAGTCTGCAAATATCTCACATTCAAGACCAGCATTATCAGTCCTGGCTGAATGAGTGAGCCATTCAACATTATGGACATTAAAATCACCCAACACAGTGATTTCAGAAGAAGCATTTAAGTTGAGGACACTGAGTTGTGAGGACAGAGAATAAAAAATGACTTTGCTCTGGAGGAGTATTTGGGGAACGGTAGACGCAACATATGTATTTAAATTTACCAGCAGAAATTAATTTGTATATAGAATAATCAAAATAGGGACAATTGAAACTAGTAACCTCCTCCGGGGCAATTTCAGATTTAGCGAAGCAACATACACCTCCTTTAGGTCTGAAATTTTGGAGCAGTTGATAACCTGGAAAATTAAATCTTGATGTGTCAGATGTGGATGTTGCTCGAGTCTCTGTCAAAAACAGGAGAGTAGGGGATTCTGCTTGAAGAAATTGGTGTACAGAATTGATGTTAGAGTGAAGTCCCCTTATATTGCTAAAGAAAAAGCTGCAACGACAAGCAGCTTTGGGACGTTGCAATGCTGTTGACACAGTCACATGATGACGACCGGGAGGGCCCTGTGTCGATGACCCAACCCTGCCAGGGGTGGATATCTGAGGGATCACCAGGTTTGCTCTTAACAATTGTACTGCCATGATTTATTAGGTAAAGATATGCATAGTGTTGCATGTATGATATGTAGTGGGAAGAGCAGTATTTTATGGATAGAGGATAGCGATGTAGGGCAATGTCGTGAAGTTGGATGTGTATGTTATATTATTATAAAGAGGGTTTTCCTGATACCCCTGATGTGTGAGGCAGAGAGATATATATCCAGCTACCAAGGCCTGGGAGAGAAAATGGAATTCAGGCTATTCCCCCGAGTCTCCCAAAACCTTGGCGTTAGTACTTCCCTGGGTGGGGCTGCCTACCCCTACTACTACAGCCTAGCCTTTGCCAAGATGGGCTTAACCTGCAAGGCAGCAGGCGGTTTAAGTGGGGATTGCTCCCCTAGACAGGTTCCCTTCCATATAAACTTAAAGCGTTAATTTTTACCCATAATCCACCTCGCACTCCCCCCTTTCCACCGGGTTTCCTGGGCACAACATACATCAACTCGTCGTCTCTCTGGCATCTCCGCAATCTCACCTGTCCTTCCTTTCATAGTACCCACATTCACACTTCCGAACCTAAACTTGGGGGAAGAATCTGCGGTAGTGTCCTTTTGCGATTTTATATCAACAGACTTACGTTTTCTTTGATAGTTGTTTTTAGTCATGATTGATATTTTTTGCCGACGTTGGAGGTCACTATCCCCAGGTATCCAGCTCCAGGCAACCCTGGGCAGTTGTCACCCAAAGGCCATCCCAAGATCTTAAATAGGGTGGAACCTAGTGGCCTCGGGGCACCCCACCAGAACCAACCGCAGAGGAATCAATCCGTGCGCGCACACGGCACTATGGCTGGCCCGGTATTATACGCCTAGTGATAGGGCAGCCTCCCTGTGCGCTACCTCCGGGTTCGGGCCCCTGTACTTCTAGGCGGAAGTGCCAGTCTGTGGATGGTGAAGAACACTATGCCCTGTACCCTCTAGGTCCTCCTGACCAGGATGCATCCCCAGGGGGCCAGAGCTGGACCTGAGGTAGATTCCTCTGCGTCAGCGAGCCGCCATTAGACGAGTTTGAAGCATGTTTTACATGGGGTGCCTGCTCTGACTAGCACCAACCACAGTTGTTGGCTGTGGGTCTAGCCTTTGCCAAGATGGGCTTAACCTGCAAGGCAGCAGGCGGTTTAATTGGGGATTGATCCCCTAGACAGGTTGCCGACAACAGCTGACGAGTCCTATCTACCCGGATTTGTAGGGTTGTCTCCCATAGATGGGTTGCCGACCAAGGCTAACGAGTCCCATCCACCCTTGTGAGAGGAAAGAATATTCATGGGTCACAGATCATTTTTTTTTTTCTTTTTTTTTTTTTTTTCTATATTCCAACTACTCCGTCTCGGGCATAGGCTGATAGCCTTTACACTCTACCGCTGAACACGGTGAGGCCCGTGAGGTCTCCAGTCTAGGGAGTGAGACATGCGAAGCACCCCGGCTCGAAGCAATCCCATCTCTGAAGCCGCCTCGCCTCTGCGCTTCACAGTCTCACTCCCCACACTCGGACCCTCACTCTCAGAACGCCACCTATTGAGCAATTAACTCACTAGGCATTGCCCCCCTGTAGTATATTTTTGAATATGGGAATATTCATACAATGCTATTTTAATCAGGGAACAATGAGGGTATTTTTTGGCATTTCGGTGTGCTGTGGTGATGCACTGATACAGCACAAATTCCATCCCAATAATATCTTCCCATTGACATATTGGGATTCGAACCCGGGTCCATTGGATTACTAGTCCAGTGGCAAGACCACTCCGCCACACCTCCCCTAAGAACTGCCTCGCTGCAAAATATCCCTGAACCAAATGACAATCTATTTTTTATTAATTTCACAACAACACCAAACATTTCCAATGAAATAAATGAAAGCATATATGTGATCCACCAGGATTCGAACCTAGGTTATCACACACAGATTTTTAGACACCTTAACCATTAGACCACCAAGACGGTTAAAGGTTTATGCACACGCATACGACTTATTATCCATTATTGAATACTGGATATTTATCTAATCAAATTCATATTCCCACTGCACTATGGTAGCCTAATGTTTAAGTGAGAGGAAAAAATGTTCATGGGGCACAGATCACATACAACGGCCTCGCTACGAAATATCCCTGAACCTACTGACAATTTATTTTGTATTAATTTCACCACAACACCAAACACCTCCAATGAAATTAATGAAAGGATATAATTATGTGATCCACCGGGATCCGAACCTGGGTTATCACACACAGATTTTTAGACACCTTAACCATTACACCACCAAGACGGTTAAAGGTTTATGCACACGCCTACGACTTATTATCCATTCTCGAATACTGGATATTAATCTAATCATGTTCATATTCCCACCGCACTATGGTAGCCTAATGTTTAAGTGACAAGAAAGAATATTCATGGGGCACAGATCATATAGAACGGCCTCGCTACGAAACATCCCTGAACCTACTGACAATCTATGTTTTAATAATTTCACCACAACACCAAACACCTCCACTATAATAGTGATTACCTGAGGAAGCATGAGCTAGTGTGATGATAGACACCAACAGCAAGAGCCAACACAGTCTCAACACTGAAAATAACAATGTTTTCATTCATTTCAAATTATTATATTTTCATAATGATTTTAAGATATATTACATAAACTAATATGGCATAGTGGATGAGCAAATAAGGCTCAATATCTTAAAAAATATGATATAATAGTTGCCTGTTTGAAATTTGTAAAATGTAATTATGATCTTGAACAACAATATTAATATAGCCATGAATGCTACAGAGATTGGTGACCTCCTTCCCCTAATTGTGTACACTATAATTATAATAGTAACTATTAATATCTTCACCACTGTGTTTTTGTAATTACTTACAAATATAATATAGTGTGTATTACAATTAGTGTATTAATGCATTAGTATATGATGTTTATAGTGCCAAAATTGCAAACATAATTATATACAAATAATAAAGTACATCATATTATAATGCATATTGTGATCCAGCAAGCTGTCCGGCACCAACCACTCACCTAAAATTACCTTCACCAAGTAATTGGATAGAGGTTATATTCTGCCTCCGTTTGTTAATCTGTATGTTGTTAGTAAACAAAATATCCCACAAAGTCATGAACTGATGTTCACGAAAACTGGAGGGCAGATAGGGTATGTGGCAAGGAAGAAGTGATTCAATTCAGGAGGCGTTCCATACATAATCAGCCTCTAAGCTCATGTCACATTGATGTGATTGTTGTGCATTCAAGATTATCTAGTGTTGCTAATGTTTGTACAAACTGTCAGTACTGGACGGGTTTATCCTATTCTGCAACTTGTTCAACCATTCGTTTGTCCAATGTCAAAACATGTAATGTGTAATTATAATTACTGTAGAGATCATCAATATTAAGCAACATCGTTCTATAAACATTGTTACTAACTAATTCAACCATTTCCTTTTATATAATTATTTTCTAAACATACCAATACTAGTCTGCATATTATAGATGGTCTGTTCCTAATCAGATAATTATGTGAAACTATTTTGTAATATATTACGGTTATATTTCTCATCTTAGAAATGCTGCATCAAGAATTGCGATCCCCAATGTTTTGATGATCAATAAGTAGTCCATCAATGTATCTCTAAAAGTATATGTTGTAATTCATTGAAACACATGAAACATAATATTATACAGTATAAAGATTACCACAATAAACCAAGAGAGGTTTCAAACCTCTTAGGTAACATTATTATACTGGCTGCTAATTCATATAATTGACACACTCATCAAATATTTGCTAAAAATATTATTGTTGTAATTATATAAATATTTGTTGTAGACACTTACCTTAGTAACTCGATCAGGGACGGTGAATCTATTAAAGGAGTAGGGAGGATCAGCAAGAACAAGTTTGCTTGATGTACTGACAGACATTCAATAATTGTAACACAGGGATTACAGAGTCATATTTTGTAGTATGGATTAGGATAATAAAACACAATGTTTGCAACTGTATTATAAGTTTGTGTACGAGTCCTGTGGCCTCAGTAGTATGTAGTGACAGTGTTCGTGGTGGTGTTGGCAGGGTTCTCATTACAAACCTTTTATGTTAGTCCTTCCTGGTCCTTCTTGTAATAGTGTGTAGTGTACTGTAGTTATTTTCCGGTTCATTCAATAGTTGTAACGTAGGGAGACATACAGATTTGTGTAGTAAAAATTAGAGTAATATTTGACCATGCATATAACTTTTGTTATATTTGTAGTAAAAATTAGGATAACATAACAATGCATACAACATCCTTTACTAGCAAAGATTAGGATAATAAAAGTCATTCCCTACAACTTTATTATTTCTGCAGTAAATTTAGGACATAATACACATGGCCTACTTTATTAATGTTGTAGCAATAATGTTGATAATTCAATACAATGATTACAACTTACCCACATTTTCTTGCATGATTCATGTGTCATTGGCAGTTTAATTCTGACGATGCACATAATATTTTCAAACAGACAAAGATAAATGTTTTGTGTTGTGACTCACAAAGAGTCATATTGGAATTTTCAGAAAATTTGCCAATAACTTGCATGTTAGAGTGTTCCTTGTTCCTTCACCTTTCATAGACCATACCATGACTGTGGCCTACACTACAAATCATGCATAAGATAATTCAATGAATGAAAAGGCTGAAAACTATCACAAATAACATTTAACTACGCCACTTCTATCCAAAGCTGAACACTATCATTGAAATCTAGCTGCAATAAAGTTAACAAGACGTCACTCGTATATATACAGCTTACTTTTCGATAATCAGTACACTACTTCTGTGTTCACTACTACCACTGCAATATTCATGCGGTTGTACAATAAGTTTGATATTGTATCACGACCAATTATCGATGTACAATCACATGTACATTCTTTGGGCCAAGAATATGGCAGGCAAAAATAAAGTGGAATAATTGTTGTGAACATAAACCAATTATAATTAATGTCTTACTGACACTTGTTGTGCAACTTATCATCATTTTCTTATAAACTGTTGTTCCCTCCCATTACCCCCTCTTTGGGATCCCAGGTTGGCTACTGACTGACTGAATCAATTAATGAACAGAGTGGTGTGTTGGGTGCTACTGTAATGTAGGTATGTTGTCCGGAGACTGATACATATATCATGTGGCTTTAGAAAGGTAATCGAGTAAGCTTGATAACGATATGATAAAAATAGGACCATAAAATGGTTTTAGCGGCAAAAGGTCGATTTAAGATGAAGGATTCAACTTTGGGTAGTTGTGATTTGGAAAAATATAATTAATTATTGAATATTTAAGCCACTTCCCGGATGTATGGGACATGTGGTCCGATATCAGTTATAATGGTTATTATTATGGATCACTTGAACCAATTGGTGTATAGGCTAATGTTTTGTGTTATTTATCTAATTAGTAAACCAGTATGAAGACTTACTTGTGGTGGTCGTGGAGGAAGATGATCGGCCACACCCAGTCAATGTGTTAGTTAGAGCTGAGTTTGATCACCACCACCATACCAATACTCCCGTTCTCTGAAGGCATAACAATAGGCACCAACTCAGAACCAAATCGTTATATATTGTTAAAATATATTTGTGATTGTGTGTACAAATATCACACCTTCGTGATTTTCTGATTTACAGTACTCTAGCTTTATCCCGAATTATCTGTGTCTGCAATTCACTTCTTCAGGGTAACTTTCCACTAACCTGGAATCCACAACATTTGTTAATTTATCATGAATGATGGACGCCATTAGGTCTGTGTTTTCATAGTTTATTCTCCTTCGTCCAACAATATATTTGGCTGGGTGTTGATTACAGGTACTATACATTATTTACCTTAATAATACAGTAATAGATTAACATCTTCAGCACCATGACGCCTGTTTACCTTTGATTCCGGCAAAAATTAGGTGATTTTAATTAGCTTAAGAAGGACCTATGTTACTAGAGGGTTAATTGATATTGTATTTACCAATTTCAGTCGCATAGGTAGATTATAAACTAAAAAAAATCGTCGAATATTATACAGAATATGATGAAAATTACGTAACGGCAATAAAGTGGATACAAATCTATAAATGGCAAATACTATATAAGTTAATATTAATGATTGAATGTCAAATTAAGATGATTAAAGTATATTTGCTACTTGACAATTATTTCAACTTCAAGAGATTTAATACGACGAAACCTTTTTTATTATTATATTATTATTATGTTACCTCCACCAACCGACTTTACTCCTAAACTTATTTAAAGAAATCAACAAATACATGTGGCAGTCCAGGGATTCGAACCTAGGATGCTCACACCGAAATTCAGTACATTTATCCATTGCGCTACGAAGACAGTTAAAGAATGGTGGACAAGTCTACGATTTATTATGCAGTTTCGAATCCTGCATATCAATCTAAGCATGTACACACTTTCCAACTGCGCTATCATAGGCTATGGATAGATGAATGGAAAGAGTAATTAAGGGGGCCTTAGCCCTAAGGAAGGCCTCTCTATAAACTACCCCTGAACCTGAATTAATTATTATGTTACCTCCACCAACCGACTATACTCCTAAACTCAATTAATTAAATCAACAAATACATGTGGCAGTCCAGGGATTCGAACCTAGGATGCTCACACCGAAATTCAGTGCATTTATCCATTGCGCTACGAAGACAGTTAAAGAATGGTGGACAAGCCTACAATTTATTATGCAGTTTCGAATCCTGCATATCAATCTAAGCATGTACACACTTTCCAACTGCGCTATCATAGGCTATGGATAGATGAATGGAAAGAGTAATTAATGGGGCCTTAACCTTAAAGCAAGTGTCACACTATGCCGATTTAAGTGCCGACGCTCCACGACTGAAGGGTCGGGAGGAGGTCTTTGCCTACATCGCCGCGCGACGTGGGTGTGCGCCGACTCAAGAGAGCCGTCGGGAGAGGTCGTCAGGTGCCTCAGGAAAAGTTTGACACGAACAACTCTCATGAGCTGAGTCGGCGGCTAGTAAATTGACGGGACGGGGACGGTAGGCGGGTGGCGTCGAGCGGCGTCCAGTAGGCGTCAGACAGTACAAGGGCGTCGACCTGTCTGCATCAGACGCTGCTTATAAGGTAGGTCGCCGTCAGGCAGCGACCCGGTAACACCCAGGCGGCGTCATTGGGGGAGGGCATACCGTGAGTCCGCGACCTGGCAACGTCGCACGGGACATCGTTGATAGAGGGTTTTGGGGGTGTTTTTTTTAAGCTTCATGGAGGTCTAGCGAGGAAACTAAAAAGTAAATGAATATATTAATAAATAGACCCCAAAAATCACCACTGTCCCTTTAATCCGATCCCATCAACAAGTAACTATCTATAAACTCTTTCAATAGCGGTGGCGTCTGTTTTGCCTTAGTTCTGCCATACTTAGACGATTTTATTGCAGCTTAAAAACGGTCTGAGGGAGTTAAGAGAGATAAATGAGAGGAATGGAGGTCTTTTGATTGTTACAGGCACTTCGTAAGCGTAATACAATAGATATTATTGGGATGGAATTTGTGCTGTACCTAGTATCAGTGCATTACCATAAGCCCACCGAAACGTCAATAAAATACCCTCATTGTTCCCTGATTAAATAGCACTGTATGAATATTCCCATATTCAAAATATGCTATAAGGGTGCAATGCCTGGTGAGTTATCTGCTCAACAGGTGGCGTTGTGTGTGTGTAAGTGTGAGAGTCCGAGTGTAGGGGGTGAGACAGTGAAGCACGGGAACGAGGTGGCTTCAGAGATGGGGTCGTTTCGGGCCATGAGTGAGCACCGTGCCTCATGTGAAGGCAAGATGGCAGGTGCTCATTGTACTCTACGTGCTTCACATGTCTCACTCCCTAGACTGGAACAAGACCTCACGGGCTTCACTGTTCATTGTAAAGCGGTGAATGTTAAGGCTCTCAGCCTATGCCCGAGAGGAAGTAAGTTGGAATATAGAAAAAAAAAAAAAAAAAAAAAAAAAAACTAATAGTTGTCAAACTATAACGAGAAAGACGTCACTCACCGTTACTGAAAGGGTTAATTATAGATGGCCTTGTTTTACCAATTACTCAAAGAACCACTTAATTAAGGAGAGATGGGCGTATTTATTTGCTCATTTGGATCTTTGTATTATGTTTTTAGTTTCCTCCTTAGACCTCAAGCTTAATAACCCCCCCCCCCCCCCACCTTCACACACACACACACACACACACAAACGTCGCCTCCGACGGACCGGTTTGCTTCGGTTGGGATCAAGTGTGACAGAGTAGGGGTTCAGTGTGACAGGGTGGCTGTCCATCGCCGCCGCAGGATCTATCGGCGCCGCCCTACCTCCTATAGGCGCCGCTCGTCAGGAGCAATGTCGCCAACCAGTTTGCGTGCTATGGCGCATGACGCCGCCCCAGCGGCATCATTTATCTTCCTTAGGGTTGCCGCTCGACCTCGTCCAGTTGCCGTTAGGCAGCGTGCCTGTCCATACTGCCCACCGTGGGCGTCCCGTCCCTCGATCACCCACGATACTCGGCAGTGGTCTCCCCCTTGTATCGCCACTCCTTAAGTCAGGGGTGGGGAACATCCGGCCCGGGGGCCTAATCAGGCCCTCGGGATCATTTGATCAGGCCCGCAAGGCAATATATAGGTATGCTGAAATGTGCTAATTTGCTTGCTATTTAATATGTATTAAAACCAAATTTAGTCTTTGTGTATGTTTAAATCGAAAATTACGAATTCCTTGAATAATATTTATAGTCACAATATCATAGAATGTACACAAATATAAGATAATTAAACAAATAATTATCAACCCCTTGACGGTTATGATGCACTTTAATTGGCAGTTTATTCTGGCTATCATGATTAGACAATTGTATTCAGCTTATGAAGGATCTGTGGGTAACGACTATCTCATTTAACCTTTTGACTTTCATACACCCTTCCTAATCTGAATAAATCGTCCAATAATAGCCAGAATAAAAAGGGTCAATTGCATTTGTTAAGAAAAAGTTGAAGCGTCTCAATCTTAATCCAAGTGATTTAATGGTATGCTACTGCATCATACACCAAGCACAATTATGTGCTCAGTCATTGCGGCTCAACAATGTTATGGCGATCTTGTCTAGCATTGTGAAGTGCGATGGCTGAGTTGTGGGAACATGCTCATGCAGTTTTACAAACTGCGGATGAAGTAAAGCAATTCATCATCCAGATGAAGAGAAAACCTGTCATGGAACTCAATTATAGCAAGTGGCTGTGTGATCTAGCATTCTTGTGTTACATTACCAAGTATCTCTCAGAACTGAACGTTAAGTTGCAAGGCCTCCACCAGATTCTTAGCTCACTGCTTTCAAATTTGAAATTCCTTGAAGCTAAAATATAGCTGTGGAAAATGCAACTCGAAAGGTACACTATGCACTTTCCCACTGCCGGCAGAAAAGCTTTCTACAACATCTGATTATGATGGTGAATATGCGACACTAATCAAGGCATTTAGTGAAAGGGCGTGAAAAATACCAAGCAGGAGTTGACCATCTTTGCTACACCGTTTAATGTGGAATCATGTTATGTCCCTGATATCTTACAACACGAAATGATTCAGCTGAAAAGTGACGATGAGCTAAAAGCTAGGTACAATGATCTCACATTGCTCGAGTTCTATAGACGTTACATATACACTGATGATTTTCCATTTTGAGGAGGTATGCTCTGAAATATGTATGTGTTCAGAAACACTTACTGCTGCGAGCAGAAATTGTCAAAACATACCCTCGCAAAGACTCGATTGCGCTCCAGACTGACTGATGCAAACCTGTAAAACCAGCTACGAGCAGCAACAGTATCAATACCAGCAGACACCACACGCCTCACCAAAGAGAAGGAGTTCCAACCATTACATTAGGGGTAAATGTTTGACCAGCAAAAGTAGCCTGATTTGTAAGTAAATCACTTTGTATGGCCCCCGAATGATGTCATGAATATCCAAATGGCCCTTGATAGGAAAAAGGTTCCCCATCCCTGCCTTACGTCGTGGAGCGTCGGCACTTAAATCGGCATAGTGTGACACTTGCTTAAGGAAGGCCTCTCTATAAACTACCCCTGAACCTGAATGAATTATTATGTTACCTCCACCAACCGACTTTACTCCTAAACTCAATTTATGAAATCAAGAAATACATGTGGCAGTCCAGGGATGGACTTGGAGAAGGCCTATGACAGAGTGGATAGAGAAGGTTTGTGGAAAGTACTTAGAATATACGGAGTAGAGGGCAAGTTGCTGAAAGCAGTGAAGAGCATGTATGAGGGTGCAAAGGCGGCAGTACGTGTGGAGAGTGAGCAGAGCGAGTTCTTTGACCTGAATGTTGGTTTGAAACAGGGGTGTGTGATGTCCCCGTGGTTGTTTACTGTATATATGGATGGAGTTATGAAAGAAATACTATCAAGAGCAGTGGATGTTGGTGTATCGCTGAAAAGGGAGGGAATTGAGTGGAAGCTACCTATACTGCTGTTTGCGGATGATACAGTTCTGATGAGTGATAATGAATGGGAGTTGCAGGGTCTGGTAAATGAGTTTGGAACAGTGTGCGAAAAACGGAATTTGAAGGTAAATACGGGGAAGAGCAAGGTTATGGTCTTCGAAAGGGGTGAAGTCACAGAGTGTGAGATGAAGCTGAACGGTCAGGCTATGGAGATCGTCAACTCTTTTAAGTATCTGGGCAGTGTGTTGAGTAAAGATGGGACTATGGATGAAGAGGTGCGGGAGAGGGTACAACAGGGGAAGAGGGTTGTAGGAACGCTAAAAGCAGTAACAAGAAATAGGGTGGTCAGTATGGAAGTGAAGAAGTCCTTGCATGACAGTGTGGTAATCCCGACACTGACTTACGGAAGCGAAGCATGGACGTTGGTTGAGAGACTCAGACCAAGAGTGAGAGCAGTGGAAATGAATTACTTAAGGAGTGCGTGCGGAATTACATGGAGGGATAGACAGACTAATGAGGAAGTAAGAAGGAGGTGTGGTGTGGAGGTAGATGTGCTGGAAAGTGTGAAAAGGAACAACTTGAGATGGTTCGGCCATATGGAACGTATGGAAAGCGAGAGAATGACTAAGAGGGTGTACGAGAGCGAGGTGGAGGGACAGAGGGGGAGAGGTAGACCGAATATGAGGTGGAAGGATGGAGTGAGGAACTACATGAATGAAGGCGGTGCTGGTTGGGGGGAGGGGCGTCGACTGACGGGGGACAGAGGTGCATGGGGGCGGTTCGTTCGTGGCCACCCCTTCGGGGATCATGGCGTCAGGCAATAGATAGATAGATAGTCCAGGGATTCGAACCTAGGATGCTCACACCGAAATTCAGTGCATTTATCCATTGCGCTACGAAGACAGTTAACCCTCTCCGACATATGACGCGAGTTTGAGCCTATTGGGGATACTTTAAAGCCTTTGTTACCATCAGGGGTATTTAGAAACCTTTAGTTTAGTTACTTCAACCTCTGCAGTTGTCTTTGAGTTAGCTGTGGGCAGAAAACTAATTTTGGAGAGGTAATTACAAGAGTGAGAGAACTCTATTTATTATTGCTAATCTGGCAACCTCTGTGTCATATGTGCGTGAAAGGGTTAAAGAATGGTGGACAAGTCTACGATTTATTATGCAGTTTCTTGTAACATATAGTACAGTAAATCATATATTCGACTATTCACTATACACCTCTGAAGACATGAGATAATGTCAGCACTGTACAGCACAACATTTGTACCAGGTATATTTGTTCCCAACTATACAGTTTCCTATGCTGATTATTATAGTCTAATGATACCAGGAATAAAGTCCAAGATGTCACCGTATTTATGAGATTAACAACATTAGCACGGAACTTATGTTGGTGACTGTAGGAACTGATCCATCACACACACACACGCACACAGGTCTGAAGTGTGACGCATGTCCATGTGTGAGCATGCTGTACAGAATGCCTAGTCATGCCCCACTCTCGCTAGGATCGTCAGGGCAGGAACTTTGGCTGTAGTCTATGTAGAGTTTCCTAACTTAGTTCATGTGAGCCGTTGTACTATAAGTATTATGAATATGTATTTTGTTTTCATCTGAGTCAACGAGTTCTATTTTATATCATTAGTTATAAGTATTGTGTGTAAAACTTATTTGTAATGATGGGAAGAGAAACAGCCACAGTTGGGGGTCAGTGGGTGCACCAGGCGGGAGGTGGGCCTAACTCACTCGCATTCCTCCCTCCCTCAGTGCTAGGGGAGCCTTTGTCTATCCCAGGGGAGAGAGAGAAATTACGTAATGGTTGTCAGTGGGCGGTCCTTAGTAGTTCACGTTGGGCTCACTAGAGGGCTGGGTATAAAAGGGAAGTCTAGCCATTTTTTCATCAGAACTCATTAGGCAGAGCGACTTCTCATTTCCCTTGCTAACTATATATATTCTTCTGACTGATGGGAACTTTCTCTACTACCTTACATTCTTATCTCCTCTTCTCCCTGCCCTGTTTAACTTCCATGGTCCTGTTGGTGCAGAGCTAGTCAGCCAACGTATTATCGCTTGAGTTCTCATGAGATACTTGCCTATTAGATAGCCTATTTTGGAAGGGTTGACTTAGAATAGGATTGATTTATGTTTGTTGCACTTGTATATGCATTTCCCTGTGTGTTATTATTATTATTCCTGTTTTCTGCTAGTCTAGGTAATGCTAGACTGGGGTAAGGCTTTTCTGTGCTACGAGTTGTTGTTTGATGCAGTGGTTAAGCGATAAACCTGCATACTCATTTCGGTTCAGTGAAGCCTAGGTTGTCTTCGCGGCTGACTGTGTTGAGTTAATAATTTACAGTGCGTGAGGGCAAGAGCCTAACCACCCTGTATTTTATTAACAGTTTGTTTTTACTTTGTCAAGGAGCCGGGAGAAAACCAGATACAAGGGATCTGGATTTCTCAAAGTGCACTTGTTAGTTTTAACGTAATACTTTAAACAGTCGTGAGGACTTCGCTAGGCTACGAGCCGTTTTTGCTCAGTCACTGCTACCTTTTTGCCTACAGTACCCCAGCTAGACTTTACTCGATTAGTAGATACAGAATAGTATTGAAGCTTTCCTTATGTATGATATTGTTTATGCACTATTGATTTCATGTGTTGCAAGCTTGGCTACTTTAGTGATTAGTGGCCCACGAGCACAATCCGAGTAGGCTATTGCCGTTGCATTTGCGGAGTACTTCTTTTTAATGTTTGCCATTTACTATTGCATATTCTTTTAATTATTCTTATGCCAATTTAAGCCTTTAATAGTATTTAATTGCCAGTGTTTTTGCTTATTGAATTACTGTTCAAAATCCGATACGTACTTCTTAGAGCATCCGAGAAGCATCTAACTTTTTTCAGAAGATTCCTTGCTCGATGCTTAAGGACTATTAATTAACGTAACGTAATAGTACCGATCCGAAGTAGAGGGTGGAGGACTTCTTAAGTTCATAGTCAAGGGTGGATTACTTCGGCTTCGGCCAACACTATTCTTTGGTGTTGTTGTTTCTTACTTCATTGTTTGATTGTTGACCAGACTAGATAATTCCTGTCTCTTTATTAGTCTGTTGTTGAACACTAGTACCGAGTTCTTGTATACCCCATTATAGCAGATTGAACTCTGGAGGGTATTGGTGTTTTTTGTTCGGCTGGCAGTACTCAGGGGTTGGGATCGTGTGTTTCCGTTGTGGCAGCGAGCCGTATTCGAGTCCTGATTGAGAGCCCTTGTGTACCCGAGTGCCAGTTCGTAACAAATGGCGACCTTGCTTAGGATTTTGTGAACAGTATAAATTTTTGCAGAGTTGTACAACATTTGTTTGTTTGTATTTTAGCGTGCATATTGAAGAATTTTTTTTTTTGTATGGCAATTAGTAAAGCATTTAAGAGACTCCAGTTAATTTAGTAATTAGTGCTTGCATAGGAAGTTTAACACTTTTGTCTCGAGAATTTTTTTGTGGACTTCAGTATGTCGTGCATTAGCACTGACGATGAGCGAGAGATGTCATTTGAAGGTGTGCCGTTAGTAACCAGTGAGGAGGATGCTAGAGTTTTTGTGAGTAAGCGGTACCACGTGACGGAGGAGAGGCTGACTGGGGTGGATGTTTGTGGCTTGCACCTGATAGCCAAGGTTTTGGGCATTTCCAATGTAGCAGGGATGTCCAAGGGGGAGCTGATTTCCTGGGTGTTGCGTGGGCGACATGGGGTTTCGGAGGAGAGGGCGTTTGGGGGGGTTCCTCCCCAGATCCCCTCTCACTCGACTCCCACAGTGCCGTCCACTCAGTTACCGGAGGTTAGCACTCTCCCACAGAGGGATGAGAATTGGCAGATTGGAGTGCCCTCGGGTGGTGCACGTGGTGGTTCCCCAGTTTTTGCCCCCCCTCCTTCAGTAGTGGCAGCTCCCTCTTCCTGCCTGTCTCCAGATATGGTATTTAGACTTGAGCTTGCTAAGATTGAGGCTAGGAAGCAGGAGATTGAGGTTAGGAGGCAGGAGGATGAGACCAGGAGGCATGAGGCTGAGCTTAGGTACGACTCAGAGAAATATTGTGCTAAATTAGATTTAGATAAGACTCTTGCAGAGTCGACAGGGACTCAGATGGGCCGTGAGGGCCAAGTAAGAGAACAGTCCTTGGCCCACTTAGTCAAATTGGTGCCGGTATTTAGTGAAACTGAAGTCACAGAATTGTTTAATCGTTTTGAGAAGAAGTGTAGGGAGCATAATTGGCCTGAAGAGAAGTGGGCAGCTCTAGTCTCCTCAAGACTTACGGGTAAGGATCTGAAGGCTTATGATGCACTGCCTTTAGAGTCTTGCATTGACTACCCAGAATTGAAGAGAGCTGTCCTACGGGCATACGAGTTGCAACCGGAAACATATCGATTGAAGTTTCGGGGTGTTACAAAGACTAGGGAGGCGACCTTTCTTGAACATGCCCGGGACTTAAAAGATGCACTTAAAAACTGGACACGTTCTGAGAAAGCTGAGACGGCAGAACAGTTGACTGAGCTGTTTCTGCTCGAGCAGTTTTATAAGTGTACTGGTGCAGAAATGACTTTAAATATTAAAGAAAAGAACCCAAGAACTCTTCAAGAGGCAGCTGAGATGGCTGACCTCAGGTTGTCGCTAATCAGGGGATGTGAATCTGTAAAGCGTGTTGATGCAGTTCCCATGGGGCGCGATACTCCAAACCCTCGAGCTCAGTACAATCACTATAGATATAAACCTCAGTTTAAAAGCCAAGATACCAGGACTGAACCAAAGACTACAGCCGTCCCATTACAGAAGGGTCAGAACTCCGCCCCTTATCGGAAGAGACCGATAGGGGAAGTGGAATGTTTTCATTGTAGAAAGAAGGGGCATTATGCAAAATCTTGTCCTAGTAAGCCGCCAACTGCAGCCGTGTCTTTGGTGCGCAGCATAGGTGTGGCTGAAATGTCGTCTGGATTTACCCAGGGTAGTTTGCCAGCGGCAGGGTCACAGGCTATGTATAAGACTCAGGAAGGCTCGTCCCCTGTCTGTGATGTCTTTTGCGCCCATAGAGAGGGACCGGTAGGGTAAGTTGGGCGGGTTGCCAGCATAAGGTGGAAGTTTTGCGTGATACTGGAGCTTCACATACACTTTTGAAGAATTTCACAGGGCGACCAATTAATGTGGCACGGGTGGTTGCTGTTCAGGGTATTAATGCCACCAGGTCATACCCGTTGGTTCGTGTGGAGCTGGAAGTTGATGGTGTGATTAAGGACTTAGATGTTGGGATCGTTGAGAAATTGCCAGTGGAGGGCGTCGACCTTCTTCTCGGCAACGACTTTGCGTTGCCTACTTTAGAAGTTCCACCCTTAGTCGTTGCCGAGAGGCCGGCCGACATGAGTAGGGAGGAACAAGAGTGGGTAGTGAGTTGTCAACACCAACAGATGGCATGTGTGGTAACTCGTTCCCAAGCATTTAAGGTATCACAGCCTATTTCCCAGGCCACAGAACAGCGGAGGAAGGGAATTAAGGAGAAGCGGAAGGCTGGGAAAAGTTTGAAGAGTTTAGAACCAGTGGCTCTCCCAAAAGACCCAATAGTAGGACCTTTGACCGAGTCTGTTGTAACTCCAGTGCCTAACACAGTTGATAAAGTAGTGGAGGAGGCAGAGACTCAGAGACAGCACCGTTACCTGCAGCGAGAAAACCGGATGTCTAAGTTGGATGTTGGGGGAGGGCATGAGTTGTTGACCAAGCAGTTAGACATGTTGGGTCCCACAGACATTCGAAAGTTGCAATTAGAGGATCCAGAGGTTTTGTAGTGTACCAATAGGGCTGTGGAGTTAGAAGAAGATAGGGATGCAAAGGCAGGGGATTTTTTTTTCTTTAATGGAATTTTAGACCACCGATATCAAGATCCTAAAAGGAACTGGGAGGGCGGATCAGGTACAGTTGACCAGCTGGTCGTGCCAGAGGGCTGCAGGGAAAGTTTGCTTAGGTTGGCTCATGATTCTCCATTATCAGGACATTTGGGTGCCAAGAAAACGGTGGCGGCTTTGGGGAAATTGTTTTGGTGGCCGGGGATGAAGTCTCATGTGCAGTCATGGATAAACTCATGTGATATTTGTCAACGTGTCGGGAAACCGAACCAAGTTATTCCTTAGGCTCCATTACACCCTATTCCTGTGATTGGGCCACCCTTTAGTAAAATTATTGTTGACATGGTTGGTCCACTCCTTCCCACTAAGGCTGGAAATAAATTTTTGTTAACCATAATTGATGTTGCCACTAGATACCCCGATGCATACCCTATGAAAAATGGAATGGCTAAGACGGTAGTCAGTAACTTGTTGTGGTACTTCTCAAGGTACGGGTACCCGGAGGAGATTCAGTCTGATCAGGGATCTAATTTCACCTCCAACATGTTCAAGCAAACAATGCAACAGCATGGGATATGAGCAGTAGTATCGTCAGCGTATCACCCTGAGAGTCAAGGGGTGCTTGAGCGGTGGCATGCTACACTTAAAAGCATGCTCAGGTGTTATTGTGCTGACAACGGTATGGATTGGGATCTTGGATTGCCTTATGTGCTGTTTGTTGCTCGGGAGGTACCTAGTGAGAGCCTGGGATTTAGTCCAAACGAGCTGATTTTTGGACACCGTGTCAGGGGCCCCCTTAACATGCTGAAAGAAATTTGGGAGGGGACTGTGCAGCCTTGTCCATTATTAAAGTATGTGCTTGAAAGCCGTGAGCGCATGCTTAACCTCTCCGCGGCGCACAGGGGGTTTTCTACAGGGTAAGACTGTGCGCACCTATGATGATTTTGGGACCTATTGCCAATTTCGATAAAAAGTACATCATCGTGTAGGGAATGTTTGCGTGCATCGGCCCATATATATTTGACCCCCAAAAAAATGTCTGGGGGGGGGGGGGAACGGTCCGTAGTTGAAAAATGTGGAGCGAATGGCACCGCGCGGCTAGATTGTCATCGAGCGGCGAGATTTCCCTGCCGAATATTTACGCGCGCAGGGGATAGAAGGAGAGGGAGGAGGGGGTGGGTTACCGCGTATTATCACGTATATGTCCTTTTTTGAGCCCTTTTAGGCTATGTAGAGTATGTATACGTGTGTAGGCCACCCATATAACAATGAATATGCCTCATAGTGACCAAAAATGGTAATATATAAGGGAATTATAAGATAATTTTTAGGCGGGAATGAAGATGTGTTGGAGGTTTGGCGGCAATTTATGAGCTGAGAGTGTGGTTTACGCCATACATATCACGTATATCTTGTACGTAGAGCACTGTCATGCTATAATACAGACTTGTACGTATGTATACGTGCCATATATCAAAATATATACCGCATATAGACCAATTCATGCGATATTTACGCACATTATCAATGAGTTTCTATGCGTGAACCAAGGTGTGAGTGAGTTGTGCTGGGAATGAAAGGGGGAGAGGGTGTGTTACGCCATAAATATCACGTAAATCTTGTATTTAGAGCACTGTCATGCTATAATAAAGACGTGTACGTATGTAGGCGTCCCATATAACAAGGAATATACCGCATATAGCCCAATTGATGCGATATTTACGCAAATTGTGAATGTGTTTCTAGCAGACGGAAGCCTGAAAGGGTGGGTTGGGGGTGGGTGGGTGGGAGGGAGGGAGGCATGCAGGGGTGCAGGGAGGGAGTGAGTGAGTCGTGGAGAGAAGGAAGGCAGGCAGATCTCTAGATAGATAACCAGCTGTGTGACAATTGTGAAGGCGCCTGAGGCGTATGGATGCCTTGGGATTTTGAACCTTATGTCTACCAGGTGTCTGGTGTTTGTTGCCACCAAGAGTTTTACAATAACATGAGTCAGGAATGGAGAGAGAGAGAGAGATAGAAACTGAGACATGCGTATGTCGTACGTATAAATGGACTTCAGAATTGCATTTTTATGCAAGCAGACATTGCATTTTAGACACATGTGAAGTACCACAGAAACATGTAGGCCATTGACTGTAAATAAAGTACTATATTATAGACCACCAGCGACGGTGGTCAGTAAACACAGGCAGATTGCCTTTTGCGATAAAGGGCTAAATGTAGAATGGTGTCTCCTTACACTTGCGAAAGGGTAGATTGCCACCAGAGAAACGTTTACTTATTTATTTCCAAGTAATATGCAATCTAAATGTATATTCGAGACCTACTGCAATTATTTGTATGACAGTCATGACTATGTATAATCCAATATACGCGCGTAGGCGAGACATAAGAAAGCTGGTTGAGCAATTTTCGACACCCACACAGTTATTATTCTTTTTTATTTACAATATTATACAATACAAATGTATTTGTGAAGAGTATTTTATCCATTATTGTATTTATACAAATTTTGTTCCCAGACAGAGCTGCTGTGGCTGGTGTAGCTGGGGCATAAAGGAGCGGCAAGGGTCACCGCTTGACCGTGTGAAAATGAGTGGAGTCGCACTGAGAGGGGCAATTTTGCTGAGTGTTTGGGCAATTTTTGACAGAATAAAGTTATATAATTACTAATTCTTGACAGAGACAAACTTTTATAAACCTTGGCATGATATAATTGATAATCCCATCAATTTACAAACGTAAATTGGTGGGATAATTCATTTTTGTTTGTATATTGTCATTTCGATTGTAGACACAAAGTTTTGAGTGATATTTGGTATGAGCTCCTGTGGCATGGTTGGTAAGGTCGCGGACTGGAAAACTCAAAGTGTGCTAGGGTTGTGTGATCGAATCCAGGAGGGGGTTATGGGGAAGGTTTTATATTGTCAAGAAAATTTTTGATAAATTTTTTTTTTTACAAGATCATGCCATTGTATTCAAACAATATGAAATATTCATAGAATATATCATATTGTAAGAATACAATGACATGACCTTGTTTTTTTTTGTTTTTTTTTTGTTTTTTTTTTATTATCTTAGTAGGTTTGTCAGGATTTGTTGAAACATATCTATTTTTGTACAATTCATTTGAGGTAAGAAAATAATTATATACACATTACTTTGGCTAATAACAAACATATATATTGATATACTAAACAAATAAGGCATATTACATGTAAATCTTTGAAACTTATAAACTAAATAATGAAACATACAATTATATAATGTAAAAGCTATATCACAGGGACATCTTTGGAACTTATACATTATATAATATATATGTTACATTATAAGGTAGCGTGATCAATTAGGTCAGGTCAGGTAAGGTAGGGCGCGAGTGCAGGACAGGGCTGGGCAGGGGGCGAGTCCAGGGCAGGGCACGGGGCGAGTCCAGGGCAGGGCAGGGCACGGGGCGAGTCCAGGGCAGGGCAGGGCAGGGCGACACTCAATAATTCTTGAAGGTGTGGTAGTCCCTGAAGCAGTCACCCAGGCAGAGTGGAACTTTGCACTCGGCGCACATTGAGGTGACTCTTTTTGTGACATGGGGTTTCCTGACACTGGAGCTGCAGACAGTGCACTGCGCCTGCCTGTGACGAGTGCCAAGCATCTCAGTGTTGATGGGGTAGTGTCTTTCGACACCCAGCTGGATGCGGTCAGGAACGTGATCCCCACGCCATGCCGTACGTCTGTGAGTGGTGGTGCCATACTTCTCCAGGAGTTGGTATGAGACGTTGTACACGAACTCCCGGAATTTCAGCTTCTGGTTTGGGCCATATCCTTTTTCACCAACCACAAGTTGTAGGCATTCAGCATCGTTATATCAACTAGGTGGAGGAAGAGCTTGTGATACCACTTCACAGTCTTCCTCAGACACTCAACGCCTGACAGCTGACAGTCAGACTTGTCCACCAGGCGCATGTTTTTAGTGTAGTCCACTACCATGTCTGGCTTGTAGATTGTCTTCCTGGTTCGGTAGCGGATTTTGCCAGAATCCATCTGGGCACCTGTGTGGACGGTGGAAAGCAGGTGGACGTCTCGCTTATCCTTCCACTTCAGGGCTATCACTTTCCCACACTTCTCGAGCTGCTTGTATTTCTGCCCCTTTCGTCGCCTTCTTCGCACATGCCTCTCGCGGTGTTCCTGGGCCAGGTCGTCTTCTGAAGGTGTGTCACTGGAGGAGGCATCTGTGAGAGGAATGACATCACCTGTGAACTTTGGCATAAACTTTCTTGTCTTTCTGACAGTCCCACATGACCCCGTTTGGTTGTCATGAAGAAACTGGCAGAGAGCAGAAGTATACCAGTTGTCAGTGTAGATGATGTGGCCTTTGCCCAGGTAAGGTGCCAACATTTTCCTGATGATGGCACCTGACATGCCCATGGGGTCATTGGCAGCGGCTTTCGGTATGTCAATGTCAGTGCCTGTATACACGATCATGTCAAGCACTATTCCAGTTTCGCAGTCACACAAAACGAAGAGCTTGATTCCGAACCTATGCCTTTTCAAGGGGATATACTGTTTGAAAACAAGATGTCCTTTGAAGAGCACGAGCGACTCATCAATCACCAAATTGAGGAAGGGGTAAAAGTATTTCCTATACCTCTCCAACAACATGGTGAACACATTCCGAACTTTCCATATCATGTCAATCCTGCTAGGATTTTCGTTGTCTGCAAAGTGCATAAATCTTAGCAGCAACAAAAATCTGTCACGAGTCATGAACTTATTGAAAGTTGGGGTGGCGATAAGAGGGTCGTGCTTCCAATAGTGTTGCAACACATGCTTCTTGATCAGAGGCATGAGGAACAACAATGCAAAGAACGTCATAAATTCTTCCACAGTCGTATCCACCCAGCCTCGTATTCTCGCTTTTGGAGAAAGGACGTCCAATCTGCCAAACACCCACCTGTAGTAGGCGTTTGTTTGGGCAACGATGTACGTCATTACCTCCATATCGAAAAAAGCGAGGAAGAAGTCGCTTTCGTTCGCTTGATCGTCACAGGGCCAGTCGTCAGTTGTTCCTGACGTCCCAGGATTGAACTGGGGCACGTCAGGTACAAAATTGACCCCGTCAGACCAATCGAACGAAGGCAGCTCAGGGATCGGAATGTCGTCTGCGTCTGCTTCATCGTCTGAAATATCGCTTCCATGGTCGCGATACAGCACTTCATCATCATCACCCTCCTCTTCACTTGACAGACGATGCCCTTCCTCATTTTCGTCACCGTCGGACTCACTCCCACTGTCCACTCCCAAATCCCCCCACCCTTGGTCCCGTGCTAGGGCTTCGTCGTCGAAACCTGGGCTGCCAATGTCCTGCGAATCACCATCAAACAGCAGGGCGGCATACTTTGATGGTGTCAGAGTTTTCGGGTCACTTTTGCACGTGAGGGTGTCTTATGGACAGGGACAGCAGAGGCGGTGGCAGGGGCGGCGGCAGGGGCAGCAGTGGTGCGTGGCCTTGATGGCAAGATGATGGTGGTGCCTGTCGCCCTTCTCTCTGTTCCTTGGGCAGGGGCGGCATGGGCGGCAGGGGCAGCAGGGGCAACAGGGGCAGAAGGGCCGGTAGGGACACCAGGGACAGCAGGGCCAGCAGTCGCTTTCCCTCTCCCTTTCCCCTTCCCCTTCCCCTTCCCCTTCCCTGTTCCTTGGGCAGGGGCGGCAGGGGCGGCAGGGGCAGCAGGGACGGCAGGGGCAGCCGGGTCAGGGGCGGCGGCTGGTGGTGGTGGTGGTGGTAGGGGCACTGTGGCTGGCGTACGGGATCTCTTCCCTACGCCCGTGCCTTTCATTTTTCCTGCCCCCGCAGGTTCTGCAGCCCTAGGGCGCCCTCCTGCATCGCTGGTACCGGTGGCAGGGGTGGCAGGGGCAGCAGGGGCGGCAGGGGCAGCCGGGCCAGGGGCGGCTGGTGGTGGTGGTGGTGGTAGAGGCACTGTGGCTGGCGTACGGGATCTCTTCCCTACGCCCGTGCCTTTAATTTTTCCTGCCCCCGCAGGTTCTGCAGCCCTAGGGCGGCCTCCTGCGTCGCTGGTACCGGTGGCAGGGGTGGCAGTGGTGGCAGTGGTGGTGGTAGTGGTTGTTGCAGTGGCCTGGGTCGTGGTGGTAGTGTCACGAAAGACCAATGACCTCTGTGCCATTGCCCTGCTTGCACGTGTTTTCCGTGCTTTGGGTGCTGGTGTTTCGTCCTCCGAGCAGTAGGGCATGTCGTACTGGTAGCTAGGGTCTTTGGCAGCCACCCTCTGCCTTCCACGGCGGCTAACACCACCAGAAGGAGGGCTGGTTGTGTCATCAGGGAGCGAGCGTGAGGGACGTGTGGGCTCCATGACTAGTGCGTGGTTACTGGCGCGGTGGTGCTTGCACGAGTGCGGGGCGAGCGTTTGGCGGGGTGGTGTCGAGAGTTGGCATGTAGTACTATACCCACACCAATTTTCAGCCGCCTGGCTATAAACGCGCGGTTTTGGTACGCGTTCAAAAGCTCTGCTCTTAACCCGGGAACTGCGGGGAGACTCTTAAGAGTTCCCCCGGCGGACTGCGGGGAGACTCTTGAGAGTAAGTAAAACAAAAAATCAACTTTTGACATCGAAAAAAAAAAAAAAAAAAAAAAAAAAAATTGGCCCCTGGGCCATGCAAAATCTCAGTCCTCTACCTCCCCTCCTTCCCCACTTTCCTCCTCTCCTTCAGTTATCACCTATTTTCCCTGTTATTCCCTTATTCTGAGGTATATTTTCGTGCTAACATTAGCGAGTTGCAAGCAGGGTGTTGTCATCACTGATGGCAAGCGAGTGCAAGAGAGAGAGAGAGAGTATCGATCGACTGTGTCTCAGTGGCCTTGGGGGAAATTGGCGGGAAAGCAGGTTGCCTCACCCATACATTATACAACTCGCGGGCTATATCTCCGATTTTGACCATCCAAACGCTGTTTTCACTCGTTTTATTGTTGTTTCAGGTTAATACCTTTATAATCAACCCATAATAGGCGCATATGGATAAGTATTAATGCTATTAATGGTACAATGAATATTTTAGTGACGGAAACACCTCAAATACGTCAGCACAGGGGGACGTTTCCAATTACCCCCATGCGCACTTGTTAGGTTAAGAGTCTCCCCGCAGTGCGCCGGGGGAACTCTTATGAGTCTCCCCGCAGCTCCCGGGTTAAGAGTCTGGAGATGGTAGGTAGAAATTTGACAGAATCACAAGCTTTGATGAAGGACAGGTATGATCGCAAAGTGAGGCTCCGGAAGTTCACTGTAGGACAAGAGGTATTAATTTTGTTGCCTTTGGTTGGTAACCCCCTCTCTGCGAAGTACACTGGACCTTATAAAATTGTAGAAAAAATTTCAGACTTAGATTACCTTGTTGCCACTCCAGACAGGAGGAAAAAGAACCAGTTATGTCACGTGAACCTTATTAAAGAGTATGTGAGGCGCCCCTCTGAGCCTCTCACTGTCCCTGTGTTGGCTTGTTGCGGCCGTGGTGGAGAAGGAGAGGGGGACAGTCAAGCTTCAGAGGAGGATAGCTGGGATCAACATGTTTCAGCGGATCAGTGGGCGGGGAACTCGAGCCTAAGGGCTGACGAGGCTATAGTTCATTTGCCTGAGCCGCAGTTTGATGCTATCCGTCAGTTGTTCGGTTCATACCCCACTGTATTTGCTGAACACCCAGGCCTCACTACTCAGGCTATGCATGATGTTGACGTGGGGGACCATCTACCCTTTAAGTCAATCCCGTACCGTGTGCCCCCCATAAAACTACCAGCTCTGAGGGATGAGTTGGAGTATATGCTCGGTAGAGGGTTGATAGAGAAAGGCACAGTTAACCTCTGAAGTGCGCACGGGGGTAAATGAAAACCTCCCCCTGTGCTGACGTATTTGAGGTTTTTCGTCACTAAAATATTCATTGTACCATTAATAGCATTAATAATTATCCATATGCGCCTATTATGGGTTGATTATAAAGGTATTAACCTGAAACAACAATAAAACGAGTGAAAACAGCGTTTGGATGGTCAAAATCGGAGATATAGCCCGCGAGTTGTATAATTGATGGGTGAGGCAAGCTACCTTCCCGCCAATTTTCCCCAAGGCCACTGCGACACAGTCGATCGATACTCTCTCTCTCTCTCTTGCACTCGATGGCCATCAGTGATGACAACACCCTGCTTGCAACTCGCTAATGTTAGCACGAAAATATACCTCAGAATAAGGGAATAATAGGGAAAATAGGTGATAACTGAGGAATAGGAGGAAAGTGGGGAAGGAGGGGAGGTAGAGGACTGAGATTTTGCATGGCCCAGGGGCCAAAAAAAAAAAAAAAAATAAACAAATAAAAATAAAAAAAAAAAAAAATTTCGATGTAAAAAGTTGATTTTTAGTTTTACTTACTCAGGAGAGTCTTCCCGCAGTCCGCCGGGGGAACTCTTAAGAGTCTTCCCGCAGCTCCCGGGTTAAGTGGACTTCCCCCGTAACACTGCAGCCTAAGCCAGATGGCAAGGTACGCTTTTGTATTGATTTCCGTAGGTTAAACGGTTTGACTCCAACTAACCCACATCCTCTTCCTCGGGTTGATGATAGTGTTGACAAAATTGGTAATGCTCGTGTTTTGTCTAAAGTAGATTTAGTAAAAGGTTACTGGAAAGTACCTTTGTCCGAGCGTGCTAAAGAGGTATGTGGTTTTGTTGTGGACGGGAGTACCTACCGGTGCAATGTTATGCCTTACGGACTTAAGAATGCACCAGCAACGTTTCAGAACCTGATGAATGAAATTGTAAAGGACATTCCAAATTGCACCGTATATTTGGACGATGTAATCATTTATGATGACGACTTTGAGAGCCATTGTGAGCACCTTGAGACCTTGTTCCGGAAACTTAGTGAAGCAGGTCTGGTAGTAAATTTGGCAAAGTGTGACTTCGTAAAAGCCACTGTGCAGTACCTTGGGTTTGTAGTGGGAAGGGGACAGGTGTGCCCTCCTCAGAACAAGGTACAGGCTATCAATAAATTTCCGCACCCAACAACCAAGAAGCAGATTATGAGATTCTTGGGTATGATAGGCTACTACAGACGCTTCATAAAAGGTTACTCAACGGTGTTGGCACCTCTCACAGATTTGTTATCTAAAGACAAAAAGTTTTTGTGGGCACCTGAGTGTGAAAAGGCTTTCACTTTGGTGAAACATTTGCTATGTACTCACCCGATACTCAGGGCCCCAGACTTTAACAGGCCTTTTCAGCTGGCAACAGATGCTAGTGGTGTAGGGGCTGGTGCCGTCTTGCTACAGACAGACAATGAAGGTGTGGAACACCCAGAAAGTTTCTTTTCTAAGAAGTTCAATGCTGCACAAAAGAACTATTCTACAATAGAAAAGGAATTACTGGCGATTGTGCTGTCGCTCAGGCACTTCGAGGTGTATGTTCCAGCCTATGGCCCAGTCGTGGTTATCTACACTGATCATCACCCTTTGAGATTCCTGAATCAATTTCACAATCGCAATATGAGACTGACCAGGTGGTCTTTGATGTTGCAGGAGTACAACCTGGACATCCGTCATATTGCTGGATGTGACAATGTGATCGCGGATTGTTTATCAAGGGTGGATGATCAGTCGTAGGCTATCACAGGTGTGTGGGTTTGAGTGGAGGAAAATAGGCTGCCCTTATAGTGCAGCCGGGGAAAAAACATATTAAAATATAAAAATCATATAAAAACTCTTTCTTTTGATATAGGTAATCGTATAAGTTTGTCATAGCCTATAGAGTTTGAGTAGTCCACGAACTATCAAACGGCTGAGCTGCTGTAAGCTCGCTCTGGGAGCATGATATTGTGTCTTTTTGCTATTGTTGGGAGGAGTTATAAAATGTGATTTTTTTTTTAACCCGTACAGCCCCAGCGACGCGTCTGACGCGTCGGCGATGTATGTAACGCACAGCCCCAGAGACGCGCCTGACGCGTCACCCTAATTGCGCCGACCGTAACCTCAGGTCTAGCCACTCAAGAGGTCTTAGATTTGTATGGGAACTGTGTACGTATCCCACGCAACCGTGCCGATGGTTGAAAACTCTCAAAGTCCACGTGCGTGCGCGCGAGCGCGCAATAACCTGTTTTTTTGGGATAATTGCCTTCAATTTTTTACTCTTGTAAAATCCGTTTTCGGGGGCTCTGTAGGACCATTTTTTAAGCTTTTTGAGCGGTTTTTCGTGGTTTTTCCTTCATTCCTAACCCATTCGCTATTGTTTCTGGAATAAAAACATTTTTTGAAAGCCGGCCGGGTTCTGGTGCGCAAACATTACAAAACTAGCCGGGGCTCCACGGGTTAATAATAAGATGTGTTTTGGTGATAAACTCAGCTTTGTTTTAGTGCCATGCGGTCGCTGGGTGTGAGGGGCTTGATGGGGTTCTGTGTTTGTCAGATTTTAGCTCAGGGTTGAGCGAGTAAAATCTTGGGGGAGGTGTGACGCATGTCCACGTGTGAGCATGCTGTACAGAACGCCTAGTCATGCCCCACTCTCGCTAGGATCGTCAGGGCAGGAACTTTGGCTGTAGTCTATGTAGAGTTTCCTAACTTAGTTCATGTGAGCCGTTGTACTATAAGTATTATGAATATGTATTTTGTTTTCATCTGAGTCAACGAGTTCTATTTTATATCATTAGTTATAAGTATTGTGTGTAAAACTTATTTGTAATGATGGGAAGAGAAACAGCCACAGTTGGGGGTCAGTGGGTGCACCAGGTGGGAGGTGGACCTAACTCACTCGCATTCCTCCCTCCCTCAGTGCTAGGGGAGCCTTTGTCTATCCCAGGGGAGAGAGAGAAATTACGTAATGGTTGTCAGTGGGCGGTCCTTAGTAGTTCACGTTGGGCTCACTAGAGGGCCGGGTATAAAAGGGAAGTCTAGCCATCTTTTCATCAGAACTCATTAGGCAGAGCGACTTCTCATTTCCCTTGCTAACTATATAATTATATTCTTCTGACTGATGGGAACTTTCTCTACTACCTTACATTCTTATCTCCTCTTCTCCCTGCCCTGTTTAACTTCCATGGTCCCGTTGGTGCAGAGCTAGTCAGCCAACGTATTATCGCTTGAGTTCTCACGAGATACTTGCCTATTAGTTAGCCTATTTTGGAAGGGTTGACTTAGAATAGGATTGATTTATGTTTGTTGCACTTGTATATGCATTTCCCTGTGTGTTATTATTATTATTCCTGTTTTCTGCTAGTCTAGGTAATGCTAGACTGGGGTACGGCTTTTCTGTGTTACGAGTTGTTGTTTGATGCAGTGGTTAAGCGATAAACCTGCATACTCATTTCGGTTCAGTGAAGCCTAGGTTGTCTTCACGGCTGACTGTGTTGAGTTAATAATTTACAGTGCGTGAGGGCAAGAGCCTAACCACCCTGTATTTTATTAACAGTTTGTTTTTACTTTGTCAAGGAGCCGGGAGAAAACCAGATACAAGGGATCTGGATTTCTCAAAGTGCACTTGTTAGTTTTTAACGTAATACTTTAAACAGTCGTGAGGACTTCGCTAGGCTACGAGCCGTTTTTGCTCAGTCACTGCTACCTTTTTGCCTACAGTACCCCAGCTAGACTTTACTCGATTAGTAGATACAGAATAGTATTGAAGCTTTCCTTATGTATGATATTGTTTATGCACTATTGATTTCATGTGTTGCAAGCTTGGCTACTTTAGTGATTAGCGGTCCACGAGCACAATCCGAGTAGGCTATTGCTGTTGCATTTGCGGAGTACTTCTTTTTAATGTTTGCCATTTACTATTGCATATTCTTTTAATTATTCTTATGCCAATTTAAGCCTTTAATAGAATTTATTTGCCAGTGTTTTTGCTTATTGAATTACTGTTCAAAATCCGATACGTACTTCTTACAAGCATCCGAGAAGCATCTAACTTTTTTCAGAAGATTCCTTGCTCGATGCTTAAGGACTATTAATTAACGTAACGTAATAGTGCCGATCCGAAGTAGAGGGTGGAGGACTTCTTAAGTTCATAGTCAAGGGTGGCTTACTTCGGCTTCGGCCAACACTATTCTTTGGTGTTGTTGTTTCTTACTTCATTGTTTGATTGTTGACCAGACTAGATAATTCCTGTCTCTTTATTAGTCTGTTGTTGAACACTAGTACCGAGTTCTTGTATACCCCGTTATAGCAGATTGAACACTGGAGGGTATTGGTGTTTTTTGTTCGGCTGGCAGTACTCAGGGGTTGGGATCGTGTGTTTCCGTTGTGGCAGCGAGCCGTATTCGAGTCCTGATTGAGAGCCCTTGTGTACCCGAGTGCCAGTTCGTAACAGAAGGTTACACAGATACTAGTGAAGCAGGAAATACATATATATTTAGAACATTTGCTCTTGCGTCACTATTATTTAAGGGAGGTATTTGTTTTCCCTAGACCCTTCTTTCTCATGATTAGCCCCATTAGTTTGAGATTTTATGACATATACCACATTAGTTTATCGATTTTAAGACCTTTCGCCCAATTTCTTTTCTCAATATTAAGACTTTTCGTGCCATTTAGGTGTCAATTTATTCCTGTTCAGCGATAACGGGGCTGTAATTTTGGGGGAAATGGCTTTCGGCAAGGATATATGTCTACTGACAAAAGTACAAATTTATTTTTGAGAGGGATCTTGGGGAATATATTTTTAAGCTTGATTGAGGTCTAGGGAGGAAACCAACATAATAATAATATATTTATCAACAAATACATAAACCCTATCCCTTTCTATACCGGCAACGTCTTATTCATTATATTATGGCTACTATTAGGCGGTATTATTTAGTTTCGGAATGAACTCTAACTATGGTTAATTTAGATAAGTGGACTGTATATTATTGATATTGAATGAGTATTAACCATATAGAAATAATTACCCTTTGATGAACTCAACTGGTGATTGGAGGATGGCGGAAAATAGGCTAGATGACTCGAAGTGGTTAGTAAGGTAAACAGCGTATGAAAAGAGGCTACAATAGGCTAGGATAGGCTAGATATTTATGTTAAGTTGTGCTAATTAACAAAGATGATGATGTAGTGACTATATGGAATATGAGATGAAAACTGAAGCGAAAACACCTGGTGAAGTAAAGAACTATAGGAAGAAGGCTTAGCGTGTGTAGCTGGGACGGAGGTTGGTTGGAGAGTCAGCAAGCGCGTTATGTTTGTCTCTGTCGTGACATACCGCGCACGCGCATAACATATGGAAAATGTATCCCATCTTTTTTACAATGAGATACTTATGAACAATCTTAACTAATACAAATATATATATATATATATGGGAATTATAATCCTACAATACTTTCCCATATACCACTATAGAATAATATACCTAATCATGGAACGTTCGACCAAGGTTATGGAAGCGTTCAACTTAAGACTACGGAACGATACGTAACGCTACATCAACCCAGATTACGTAACATCGAGACTGTTCATACTAGTTTGAGTACACTAAGTATGGACATATTCCCACCAACAGAAAATATACAAAATTTCTATTATTAGATTTGCCCGGAGGCAATCTTATCCCGCCAAACTTGGGAGGATATCTGGGCTGCCTGTCGACGTGGGCGTCCGCCGGACGCGTCAACAGGCTGCGCCGAAGTAGAAGCCAGAGAGGGGACATCAATGGATAACTGATCCGAGGGGGTGTCCTTGCGATCGAGGTCACCCTCAAGAAGATATAGTCGGACTGTTGGCCGTGTGATTACTCCAGTCCTGGTGCGAATCTTTGCTACCCGAACCTCACCATCACGACCTGGTAACAAGTCCTCTATCCGACCCAATTTCCAAAATGCGCGCAGGCCCTCCTCATGGATGGTTACCACGTCCCCTATCCTAGGCCAATGACCTTTTAATGGTGGTAGTTTATTCTTTTGCGCTTCCCTTAAAGTCACCAGATATTCTGTTGACCAGCGATGCCAAATATCTCGCGATAATTTACGAATATATTTGTAGCGGGCCGATATCACGTCCTTACTTATGTAGTCTGGATCTTCCATAGTATCCTCGTCATGCTCTTCAAGAAGATCCCACAGTCTGTACCCACGTACCAGTACTGAGGGTGTGATTGGGGTAAGGTCTTCCAAATCACCAGAAGCATAGTATAGAGGGCGATAATTTACGGTGGCTTCAATCTCCAAGAGTATGGTGTTGAGTTCCTCAATCGAGGTGAGAGGTCTACCCAACACCTTCTTCAGACCCGCCTTCACGATGCCTATGGCTCTCTCCCATATGGCGCCAAACCAAGGCGCTCTGGCGGGAATGAAACGCCATTCACATTTTACATCCGCTAGGCAGGTCTGAATCTTAGGATTGTTGCTCACTTCTTTGATATATGTAGATGCCCCTATGAAAGTCTTTGCATTGTCACTCCGCATGATACGCGGATATCCCTGTCTACTGCAGAATCTTTGGAAGGCATGTAGGAAGCTATCACAAGTGAGGTTGGTGACCAGTTCCAGGTAAATTGACCTGGTAACAGCACAGGTGAAAAGTATCATATACACCTTAAGATTGGGTGAATCTTTCAAAGGGATTGCTCCACTGTAGTCAACCCCGGTAACTTTGTAAGGGTCACCTGAGGTGGTTCGCAGGTTTGGTAAGGGAGGAATTCCGATGGGATCATAATGTGTTCCCTGTACTCTTCTACACTTTAAGCATTTGCGAAGGACTTTCTTGACCACCTGCCTGATTCTAGGCACCCACCATCGTTGTCTTACATAGGTGACTATATGACCAACCCCATAATGACAACAGAGTCGGTGACACCTATCGATGATAAGATGGGTGAAGGGATGATTGGGGGGTAGTAGTATTGGATACTTACTTGCCTCAGAGAGGGCTGCCAATCGTAATCTGCCTCCGCAATGTATCAAGTCCCCCTTCAAGTGTAAGCCCAGCTGGTTGATCAGGTTATTCCTAGACTTTGTTCCCTTAACCAGTAATTTATATTCCTGCGTATATATTTCTTGTTGACAGAGCTTATGTAATAATTTATCTGCAATTCTGATCTCCTTCACATTGAGGTAAGCACTACCTGTGGGCGGTGTGCCTTTAATTTTTGCTTTTACATTTTCTACAAATTGTATCACCCATGCTGTAACACGTAACTTCTCATAGCTGCTGAATCTATCCCAGTCCCATAACCGTGTGTCTTTGTCAGGCACCGAGTCAATTACCGGTGCCACAATAGCAGTGTGCTGCTCGCTCAAATCTATATTCTCTGGCCATTCGTTGGGATCATTAAGCCAGCATGGGCCATTCCACCACAACGCAGAAGATTTGAGAAATTTAGCAGAGACACCACGAGTAATGCAGTCACTTGGATTCTCTTTGGTAGACACATACCGGAACTGTGCGGTTGGGAGCAGGGTACGAATTTCATGGACACGGTTGGTGACGTACACTGGTAGCTTCTTTCGGCTATGTAACCATTAGAGCGTAATTTGGCTGTCACTCCACATAACTGTCTCCGAGATATTTAGCACAGTTTTAAAAGTTTCCTCTACAAAGTGAACGAGTCTAGCAGCCAACAGAACTGCAGTCAGCTCTAATTTTGGGATGGAAAGGGATTTGATCGGGGCGACTTTCGCCTTCGCCATGACTAGAGGGCTGCCACTTGTGTCAACAAAGTATATGGCAGTGCCGTACGCGACCTTGCTAGCGCCTGAGAAGGCATGAATGGAAACAGGAAAGTTTTGAGTTGGATTAACACACACTCAGCCTATCAGCTATCATATTACCCTGCCTCCAGGGCACACGATGAGAGAAGAATTTAGAAAGTCATGTGAATCAATAAAGAAGTTATTGGACAGTATAAATTTGATATAGAATGAATAACCTTAACTATTAAAATTATTATACAGTACAGTATGGATGATTTTAATCTTAGTGCCAATCAATTGTTATATAATTTGGGCCTAAAGGGTTTACAATCAAAATTTAATTAATATACTGTACCGATTTGAAGGATTATTAATCTAGGCTATACTGATTTTGTTGATCAACTCTAACATCATGGTGGGCAAACATCTCGTCGTATGACCTGGCGACCATGGCATACTCGTCTTGCCCAAAGCACCGACGACAGGTGGCCAGGATCTCCGAATAGAGACGCTTTGATGCCTCGTGCGTGGGGTGTACCCCGTCGGAACTGAAGTCAGCCTCAGAGGTATTCATGGACTGATAGCGCTCCCGGGTGAATGGGATATGGCGCTTTAGCCAACGGTTAACCGCATTTCTAATGCGGTTAAACTCGTCTGTAGAGACCCCTCGTGGAGCCTGCCGCTTCTCTACCCCAATCACCCGGACTTCTCCCCCCGAGAGCCGCACCACCTCCTCAGCTAGGACCTCGATCCCCTCCGCTATCTCTCTCGGACTGACCCCGCTCCTTATCTCGTTTCCTCCTATCACCAAGAAGGTCAAGTCGGGCTTCAGCTCTAAAAACTGACCCCAGGCTTCTGTTGACCTCAAGGTGCTGACGCGGGCACCTGGGGCGGCCAGAGGAGTCACGAAAAAGAAAGGCCTGTGGACGGCGTGGTCCACGTACAAATCCCTGACGTAGGAGTGGCCCAAAAGTGCCACCTTCCTAATCGGGCCTGGGTATGCAGGCCTATCAACCACCGCAGGATAATCTTCCCCTACCCCACCACCCGCGGCACCATGACGCCAAAAGCCCTGGGCCATGAGGGACAGACGAAATATGGAACAAAACAAATGAACCACATAGGCTAGGCCACCACCAACCACAAAAGGGGGGGGGGGGGGGGGCAAACTAGTGAGAGGTTTAAGGACCAATTATATGGTTAATTTAGATAAGTGGACTGTATATTATTGATATTGAATGAGTATTAACCATATAGAAATAATTACCCTTTGATGAACTCAGCTGGTGATTGGAGGATGGCGGAAAATAGGCTAGATGATTCGAAGTGGTTAGTAAGGTAAACAGCGTATGAAAAGAGGCTACAATAGGCTAGGATAGGCTAGATATTTACGTTAAGTTGTGCTAATTAACAAAGATGATGATGTAGTGACTATATTATGGAATATGAGATGAAAAGTGAAGTGAAAACACCTGGTGAAGTAAAGGAACTATAGGAAGAAGGCTTAG
This sequence comes from Lithodes maja, assembly GCA_037953745.1. Classification (NCBI taxonomy): domain Eukaryota; kingdom Metazoa; phylum Arthropoda; class Malacostraca; order Decapoda; family Lithodidae; genus Lithodes; species Lithodes maja. The sequence goes on along the minus strand of JBAKBP010005074.1, from coordinate 50,326 downwards.
CGTGTGTAGCTGGGACGGAGGTTGGTTGGAGAGTCAGCGAGCGCGTTATGTTTGCCTCTGTTGTGACATACCGCGCACGCGCATAACATATGGAAAATGTATCCCATTTTTTTTACAATGAGATACTTATGAACAATCTTAAATAATACAAATATATATATATATGGGAATTATAATCCTACAATACTTTCCCATATACCACTATAGAATAATATATTCTACCCAATCATGGAACGTTCGACCAAGGTTATGGAAGCGTTCAACTTAAGACTACGGAACGATACGTAACGCTACATCAACCCAGATTACGTAGCATAGAGACTGTTCATACTAGTTAATCAGAAAGCTACAGACTATTTCATGCAATCCTTTTAGCCACCACAGATCCTTCCTAAGCTGCATAATATCGTCATTATATAGTTATAATATAATATAACACACGTCCCTGAATGGTACTCATTCTCAAAGGATTAAAATACAAGATTTGTGATAAAGTTATTGATATACATATTTTTTTTCTATGTGAGTGAGGGAGTCAAAAGTCGGAACTGCCTGTATCGAGTGCCTTCCCCAGAGTTGAAAGAGTGACAGGACCAAAATCAAGGGACGTTCGAGCCAAAATGCTTGGACACACAGAGTCTGAAGCCATTTAAGTCATAGGAAGAGGGAAAGACTGATTCTGCGAGAGAGTTCCAGAGCTCAGCAGTTGAATAGAAGAAAGTCTGAGAATAATGTTTCACTCTTGGGTTGGAGAGTTGCACAGAGTAGGGGTGGGATTGTGTTGCAAGTCGGGTACTACGTACCCTACGTAGAGGAGGTGGAATACACTGGGAAAGCTCTGAGGAACATTGATTATTATAGTAGCGATAGAATAGTGAGAGAGATGCAACATTGCGGCGAAGAGAGCGAGATTGCAGAGAGTTGGTGAGTGGGCGAGAGTTAATGATACGAAAGGCTACACTTTCTACTTTGTCTAGGAGTGCAGTGTGAGGATCCTCCCCACACATGTGAACAATACTCAATACAAGGATGCACTGTGCCCCTGTACAAAGCAAGAAGCTGTGCAGGGGCAAAGAACCCCTTGAGGCGGTTGAACATACCCAGCTTCTGGGAGGCTGCCTTAGCAAGACTGGTAATATGGTCCTTCCAAGTGAGAGCTGAAGAAAAAGAGACACCGAGAATATTGAGAGAAGATGAAGGATTGATTTTTGTATTGTTGAAGCGTAAGGGATAGTTCTCTGAGAGTTCTGAACGGGTAGTAAGATGAAGAAAATGGGTTTTGGAAGCATTAAAGGTAACAAGGTTTTCTCTGCCCCAATTGGAAATAGTAGTTAGTAGATCAGAAGATAAGTGTTGCATGGCTACATTACGTTTGTCTTTGAGGGATTGCTGGCTGGGGCGTTCAGCAAAACTAATTGAGTAGTGTAAGGTAGAGTCGTCTGCGTATGAATGGATGCGACTGGAGGTACAGTTGAGAAGATCATTAATGAAAATTAGAAAGAGAATGGGAGATAGGACAGAGCCCTGAGAAACACCGGAGTTGATAGGATGAGGAAGCGAGCGATGGCCGTCCACAACCGCAGCTATGGAACGGCCGGAAAGGAAATTAGAGACAAAGGCACAGATGTAGGGATAGAAACCGAAGGAGGGTAGTTTAGAAATCAAATATTTGTGCCAGACTTTATCGAAGGCTTTCGATATGTCTAGTGCAATAGAAAAGGTCTCACCGAAGTTCCGAAAGGAGGATCACCAAGAGTTAGTAAGATATGAAAGAAGATCACCAGTAGAGCGACCTTTAAGGAAGCTATACTGGCGATCTGAGAGTAGATTATGAGAAGAGAAATGCTTAAGAAATTTGGAAGCAAGAATAGTTTTTAAAACTTTAGAGATAAAAGAGATGCAATAGTTGGAGGGTTGAGAGCGGTCACCCTTCTTAGGGACAGGTTGAATTAGAGCAAACTTCCAGCAAGAAGGGAAGACGTTAGAGGAAAGACACAGACGAAAGAGTTTGCCTAGGCAGGGAGTCAGCACGGAAGCACAGTTTTTGAGTACAACAGGAGGAACACCATTCAGACCGTACGCCTTCTTAGTATTAAGCCCAGAGAGAGTAGATAATTCATCTTTAGAAGAGATTAGGATATTAGGCATAAGTAGGAGAGAGAGGAGTGGAGAGGGAGGAATAGCGCCGGAATCATCCAAGGTGGAGTTTCTAGCAAAAGTTTGAGCGAAGAGTTCAGCTTTGTCAGAGGAAGAAGTGATGGTTGTGCCATCAGAGTGGAAAAGGGGAGGGAAAGACGAGGAAGAAAAACTGTTGGAGAGGTTTTTGGCTAGATGCCAGAAAGCTTGGGAAGAGCTAAAGTTGGATAGTTCAGTGCATGTATTATTGATGATGAAAGAGTGTTTGGCAAATCGAAGAACAGATTTGGTTTGATTCCGGGCAGAAACATAGAAAGAATGAGATTCTTGAGTCTTAAGGCATCGGTACTGTTTGAATGCTTCCTCCTTGTTGCGGACAGCAGTAGAACAAGCGTGAGTAAACCAAGATTCTTTTGCATTAGACTGAGAGAAAGAAAATGGAATGTATGCCTCCATGCCCGAGAGGATTACCTCAGTAATGCGATCAGCACTCTCCGAGGGTCCCCGGCCACAGAAGCAAAAAGTAATTCCATGGGAAATCAAAGAAGTACTGCCGAAGAGCCTCCCAGTCGGCAGCGCCAAAGTGCCACAAGCATCGCCGGTTGGAAGGATCGGGTGGCCGTTCCGGAGAGATAGGGCAGGTGACGGATATTATTTTATGGTCGGAGGAGCCCAAAGGAGAGAAAAGATTTGTAGTATAGGCAGAAGGGTTAGAGGTTAGAAATAAGTCAAGAATGTTGGGACGATATCCGAAGCGATCCGGGATACGGGTAGGTTGCTGGACTAACTGCTCTACGTCGTTTAAGATAGAAAAGATGTAGGCTTGTTCACCAGGTTGGTCAGTGGAAACAGAGGAGAGCCATTGGTGGTGGTGAACATTGACATCTCCTAAGATGGAGATTTCTGCGAAAGGAGAGATGGATAGAATGTGTTCGATTTTAGAAGTTAGATAGTCAAAGAATTTTGGATAGTCAATAAAATTAGGGGAGAGATAGACAGCGCAGAAATAATTAGTTAAAGAGTGACAAGAAAGCTTTAGCCAGAGAGTTGATAATTCAGAAGAATCTAAGTTGGGAACAGGAGAGAAAGCAAGATTGTTGCGTACATAGATGCAACATCCACTTTTGGCTCGAAACTGAGGATAGAGATAGTAGGAGGATACAAAGAAGGGTTTGCTGCCAGTAGTCTCAGACAACTGTGTCTGTGAGAAAGAGAAGATCAGAGTTGGCAGAGGAGAGGTGGTGTTCCACAGAGTGGAAGTTAGAAGAAAGGCCACGAATGTTACAGAAATTAATAGTAAGAGTAGAAGGTGGTGGTCCAGAGCATTTTGGCGAGTCGTTACCAGGGGACAGACTGATGGGGGCATTTCTGGTCCCTCCCCTCCCCGTCGCCCCCATGGGCACTCCGAGGCGTGTCAACACACGTGCCACGGTGCCAATACACTCTGGACTTTATAATATAGCTTTCTATCCATTGATTGATTTATTACAACATTAACCTTTCACTAAGTTTGTGAGAGCAGACATTAACACTTCCAGTACCATAGCATGCTTGTAATTGTAGTCTATCTAGTGATTTATGAAGTTAGTAAGTTTACAATGATCTGTAGATTTCAAAGGGGTAAAATCAAACTCAGTGAGGTGAGGTGAGGTGAGGTGTATTTATAGAAGATTGCTGATACTGTTTGTTAATTAATGTCCTATTGATTGGATTCTTGTTAGACATAGAGGATAGTTTGAACGTAGGAAGGATTTCTGGGGGCACACAAACTAACAAAGACTATCTAAAGTAACCTTTTGACTCCTACAGACCTTTCTTAAGCTGAATATAATGGTCAAATATTACCTCTGCATCAAGTGTAATACCGAGGCATTGTACTCCAGGGGTTAATAGCAGAGATCATAACTAATTATTTTATAAATAAGCTTAGGAAAGGCCTCTGGGTGTCAAAAGATTACTGGGGGACATCTGATGGACCTATCATTGTCGCCAAATTGACTGTCTCAGTCTGAGGATATACTATAGCTTCTCATTATTAAAGCCATGTCCATATCATATGTGTTTGTGTATCGATCGTTGTTCTCAACCATAGACACATACAGACACACATACCAACAACCTATATACACAAACTTACACATACACAAGTTCACATATGCACACATTCACATTGCCACAAACATACACACTAACACAGAAAGCAAAAAGTAGTTACTTCAACTGTTGGACCGTTAGTCGATGAAAATGGAGAATACACCAAAGATGAAGTTCAAATAAGTAATGCCCTCAATACCTTCTTTGCATCAGTTTTTACAACAGAAGACCTCAGTGATATCCCTACAGCATTGCCGATTCAGATTGATAATCCTGATGTTCTAAGCAATATCACCATTACAGAGAGAGAAGTATGGAAATGTTTAGATAAACTCAAGGTAAATAAAACGCCTGGACCTGATACAATCTCACCTAGGAAGCTAAGGATGAGCTCTCCAAACCACTGAAGTCCTATTCAATAAATTCAATAAATTCTTGCAGTCTGAAACTCTGCCTGATCAGTGGAAGCTAGCCAACGTAACACTGATATTAAAAAAAGGCAGCAAATCCTTACCCAGTAACTATCGTCCAATTAGCTTAACCTCAGTTGTATGTACAGTAGAATGCTAGAAAACTCATACGAGACAGACTCGTAAATCACTTAGAGGAAAATAACATACTTAAAGATACTCAACACGGCTTTCGTAACAAAGGTTCATGCTTAGCAAATCTCTTAGACAAATAGCGTACTCTCTAAAGAACAAGTTGACTATATGCAACACAATCTAGATAAGTTGTCATGTTGGGCCTAAGTTTGGCAAATTAGTTTCAATGCGGATAAATGTAAAGTACTATATATCGGATACCGAAATGAGAAAGTAAACTATTCGATGAATGGCACTCAGCTTAAGATTGTAGACAGAGAAACCGATCTGGGGTAACAATATCGAGTAACATAAAACCAAATCAATAATTTTCAGAAGTTGTTAAGAAGGCAAACAAAATAATTGGCTTTATAGGCAGGTCATTTGCGCATAAATCCAAAGAAGTTATCCTAACTCTTTACAATTTCTTAGTCCGCCCTCTTCTGGAATACTGCATTCAATCCTGGTGCCCTTATTACCAAAAAGATACAGAAAAACTAGAACTAGTTCAACGTAGAGTTACCAAAATGATACCTAGCCTAAAGAACAAACCATACGAGAAGCATCTTAGATAATTAAATCTATTTCCTTTAACCCAGCGCAGATTAACCCATTGGCTGAGGGAGACGATCCCGAACGCCATGGCAATTTACAACAAGCTACAGGCTTTTAAAGCCTATTAAAGCCTGTAAAATTGAGTGCGAGTGAACAAGAGCGTGACAGGCCACCCGTCCTTCTCCCAGGCAGCCCGTTACCCTGAAGGGTCTGATTCAGAGTCTCGCTAGATATACAGTGCTGCCAAAGGCAAAAAAAACGCGACATTAGCGAGAATTGCTCATTTTAGCGAATGTCTATGGTAGCGCTGCGGGTGAACCCCGCGAGCTACGAAGCTCGTTATAGCACCATTTTGAAGCTATTGTCTTCTAGTTTTCACCTGAGTACATTTCATTCATGCAGACACTTTCCTAATCAATCAGGAGTGCCTGAATGAGCCCTAATTTGGCGGAAATAGGCGGAAAAATGCATGCAGCGTAAGTGTTAAGAGGCAACTTAATTCAAGTGTTCAAAATCATCAAAGGCATCAACAATATGAACTGTAGTAAGCACTTCACTATCGACCAAGCTAATTACATGAGGGGAAACGGTTGCAAAATGACTGGTAAATATTTTAACTCACACGAATCTAAGTATTTCTTCTTCAATCGAATTGTCAACTTGTGGAATGGGCTTCCCCTAGACGTTATAGACTGCAGCACCGTTGATTCTTTTAAACATCGCCTAGACAAATATCTTGCATCAAACCCTTGACTGACTGCGTTTGTAAATGAATAACTTTACTTTATTCCCCTCTCAGATTTATCAAGGATTATATCGTATATATATTAATAATATTATTAAGACGTTACTCTCTTTTTTCCCAGATATACGAAAGATTACATATAACTGTATTATGTTACTAACCCATTTGTCCCCTATTAACTTCCTAATCCTGCCACGGACATTAGTTTCAGGGCAGTAGTTCCCTTTCCATTTTTCCCTTACCCATTTTAAACCACTGTTTGGACACTAGTTCCTCAGTGTTTTGGATGACAAGCAGCCTAGAGGGGTCACTATACCTGTTGTTGCTTGATTTCCTGTGTACCCCTTTGTACATACCCAAACATACACACACATACATAAACTTGCTCACACATACACAATCGCACACCAACACAAGCTGACACACACACACACACACACAATACACATGGAAAACATACTACTTACTCATGAACGCATCACAGGAAGAACATATTAATGAGACAATGACTATAGTACTGTTGTTGTTGTTGTTTTTCCCCAAGCTGCCTGGCCGAACAGCCCCAAGGCCCCGAGCAAGGCCAAGGCTGTAATCGAGCGCCCCCACAGAACCCTCCCTGCCGACCACAATAAAGCCTGGGTGACCGAAGCCACTCCATGGCGGGGAGCTGAGGAGGGTGCGGAAACGCCCGGGAAACCAAAGCCCCACCCAGGGCCCTGTGCCCCTCAGCAATTATGAAGAGAAAGTTGAGGGGCAAAGGAAAGATGTGACGCTTTGGCTTCCAATCTTGGTAGATTAGGAGGTCAATCCACGCAAGAGACGCCGTCACTTGAGATCTAGAAAATATATAAGTAAAAGGAACAGTCAGAGTAAGCTATGGGTATGGCAGAGATCGCTCAGTTCTCACTCTGATAGACCAGCCCATCACCACATGACTAGAACCCAATCCTCTCAGCATCAGCTAGGAAAGGCCCTAGAAAGCTGCCTTTGGCGGGGGGATAGCTCCCCTGTTTCAACCCTTTTCGGGGTTGGGCACCCGCCCACTATAGTACTGTTGTCTAATCTAGCTGAAGGTTTGATATGAGGAGTGAAGGGTGAAGCAGGATGTGATATTGAGTGAACAGTGGTGGGCTGTAGTGAGGCGTGGAGGGGAGAGGGAGGAGTGGTGAGGAGAGAGAGGAATTGTGGAGTGTAGAGAGGATTGTGGGAGAGAGGGAGGAGTATGGGTGTAAAAGAGGAGTTGGTAAAGGGAGGAGTGTGGGGTAAAGGGAGAAGAGGGGGTAGTAGGAAGGAGTGTTGGGGAGAGGGAGGAGTGGTAGAGTGTAGAGAGGATTGGAGAATAGCAAGAATACATTTGGGGGAGAGTGAGGAGTGTGGGGGAGAGGAAGGAGTGTGGGGGAGGGAGGAGTGTGGGGAAAGGGAGGAGTGGTGGGGTATAGTGAGGATTGGTGGGTAGTAGGAAGATGTGTGGGGGAGAGAGAGGGTTGGTTGGGTGTAGAATGGAGTGGTGGGCAGAGGGAGGAGATGACGGAGTGTAGTGAGGTGATGATGGCAGTTGGACTGTTGGAAGGGTTATAAATAAAAATGGCCATACACCGAAACAGCCACGGTTATTATAAATAACTCCTATTGTTTCCACATAGCGATTTTGATAATTTAATTTGACTTTATATTGTCCTTGTCCCAATTTTGGTTTGTTTGGTTTGCAGGTTTTGCATTTTAATTTACATACAGTATATTATCAAAGAGAGAGCTTAACTGTGCCTAAACTAACCTAGCTCATCCTAACCTATCCTAACTTAGCCTAAGTTAACGAATCCCTTCTCTAACCTAACCTAGTCTGTTTAGGATTATGGCCCCTTAAGAGTGGCTGTTTTGACCTGCTTCTGTTATACAACACTTGATGTCGCGTCACTAGTAAACAAAAGGTTCGTGATATAGTTTTCGGTTCAACACACGTGCCAATACTCACTGAACTATATAATGTAACGTCTTATCAATGTATTGATTGACCACATCCTTTAACCTGTCAATGACTTCGTTAGAGCAGACATTAACAGTTCCACTACCGTAATGTACATTACACCCCTTCAGCACCATAACGTAATTTCCATCATATGCTGGGTACCATTAGATGATTTTCTTTTGTTTATAATCTACCTTTAGGACTCAAAATGGTAAAAACTATCTCAATAAACCCCCCGAATAACAGAGGTTCTTCATAAACTGCATTAAATGTTCTTATGTTAGCTAGATTCAATGGTAAAAAGACGTTATCGTGATGAAAGGGTAAATAGTACTCTATCTAATCATTTGTAGTTAGCTTAGAGATTATCTATAGATCTCAAAGGAGTAAAACAAACCCATTGAGCCTATTGTCTCCCACAGGTGTATCCTCAAGATAATAATGTCGTCTGATGGTAGCCAGAAACAAGCGTCATCATATACACGTAGGGGATAAGTATTATGTCATCTTGGAAAAAGGTTCGTTGACAACCATTGTTAAATATTCATATGAGAATGACTGAGAGGCTGTACGAGACCAAGGTAGAAGGACAGAGAGGGAGAGATAAACCGAGAGCGAGGTGGAAGGATGTAGTGAAGAAGTATATGAGTGAAGGCGGTGCTGGATGGGTGGAGGGGCGTCGAGTGACTGGGGACAGAGGTGCATGGGGGCGTTTCGTTCGTGGCCACCCCTTCGGGAATCACAGCGTCCGGCAATAGATAGATAGATAGATATATTTGATTCTGGCTAACAGTAGATGATAGTTTTAAGATTAGGAAGGATCTCTGGGGATAAAAAAATAAATAAAAAACACACACACTATTTAATGTAACCCTTCGACTCCCACAGGCCTTTCCTAATTTGAATATAATGGTCTAATAATACCCCCCACACAAAAAGTGGAAGAAAGAGGCATCGTCCTACAGCAGTTAATAACAGAAAGGCATTTATTATTCAGGGCATCATTATTATATAAGATTATGGAAGACTTATGGGTGTCAAAGGGTTAATGGGTGTGTAATGAAGGGCCTCTCATGGTTGTGAGTTTCGTTCTAGAAAGAAGTTGGAGCTGTAGACATCGATATTTAGCAGAATTAACAACTAAAATACGGTTAGAGTAAGAGAATAAACAGTATAATTTATGTAAAACTCAATGCGGCACACTTTATTTTTCCCGTGACTCGTTCAGAGACAATCAGTTCTGCACGCATTTTGTCTGCCTGCGGGCGGTGTTTGTGTGTGTGTGGTGTGTGTTGCAAGTGTTTCTGTGTGTGTGAGTTTGTGTTGGTGTGTGTTTATGTATGTGCGTGAGTTTGCATATGTGTGTGTTGGTATGGTGTGTGAGTTTGCGTATGAGTGTGTAAGTTTAAGATTGTATATGTGTTGGTGTGGTGTGTGAGTTTGTGTATGGGTGTCTTGTTTGTGTGAGTTTATTTATGTGTATGTGTGTTGGTGTGAGTTTGTGCATTGGTGTGTGTATGTGTATACTTCATTGATGGGTCATATTATGTACAGTCAGTAACATAAGTTCTGGTTTACTGTTATTAACACCTTCATTTCGATGAAACCCTCGTCACGTTATTTAGGGTATCAATAGCTTGGGAAATACATATGGGTGCAGATAAATCATGGAGAACATATTTGCCTTCTCTAATCTTTGAATTCTTAGAGTCCAATGTTAGCCAGAAACAAGCTAATTTTACAAAACTGATTACACACTTCTTAAATATTTCTGCCGTACTTATCCCTTTCAGTATCATATAATTATGAGAACACCTTTTGTTTACCTGTTCTACTGGTTATCATTGGACGATCTTATTCTCTTTAGGAGGGACTTGTGGCAGCCAAAAGGTTTACTGATAATATTATTATTGTTTGAAAGCTTTGTAATTATACTTTCTAAGTTAAATCTAATCATGTGACATTGACTAGATTAAAAGTAAATAGTGTTATGGTACTAAAGGTGTTAATGGCTGCAGCTTTGTGTTGTAATAAATCAATAATTGATTAACAAGCTATATTATGAAGTCCAGATAGTTTATTGGCACTCGTGTTGAGGCCAAAGCTTTATCACTTCCATTATTTATACATATTAGTGACGCATGAGCAAATGCTATATATATTATTGTATATCCTGCTTCACTGGAAAGCTGTAGTCCTTTGTGTGTGTGTGTGTGTGTGTGATTGTGTACATCCGTTATGGTACCGCTTGTACAGTCACCAAAATAAGTTCCACTCTATAACTTGTATGAACACCGATAGTAAGATTGCATGTAAGTAGGATGGCCTCAAAATAGTTGGATTTTGGCAAACATAGACAAGATTATTAAGCTTCGGAAGTATCTCTAAGACTTAAAAAGCAAAAATATATGCCAATTATCTCTTTGACTCCCGCAGGCCTTTCCTAAGCTGACTATATCCATCTAATAACATCCTATATACATTGATAAAGGTAACATCATACTGAAAGAGCTAACAACAGAACTTAAGTAGGTAACTGTACGAACTGAACTATGAAACACACACACACACACAATGTATATACAAAAGTATGTATTTGCTTGAGTTTGTTTATGTATATGTGTATATATGTATATGTGCATTTATGTATGTACAGTATATGTGTATGTATGTGTGCATATATGTGTATGTATGTATGCGTAAATTATCTATATATGTATGTGTCTATAGTGTATACTGTTTGTGGTTTGAGGCTCGAGCCCGGCTGAGAGTATTCTATCACACACACACACACACACAAACAAACAAACACACACACACACACACCTACACTAAAGAATGTCCCATAATTATACTATAATTCCCCCAAGCTGTCTCACTTATTTTATATCCTTCTTGTGTTCTCTACCGAGGATTACCTCCCATTGTAGTAGGCTTTACCTGACCCTACCTGTACGGACCCGTAGGCCGTTTCGCCTTTACCCTTTTCAAACTCCTCATTTGATCTCTTCCGACGTTTGACATTCCATTCTAATTGGCTTTACCTGACCTACAGTCCTTTGCCCCATTAACCCTTTTCCAATTCCCTCATTTAATCTCTCCCAAGGATTTAACTCCCACTATTAGCCTCACCTGACCCTACCAGAACAGTTTTTATATGTATGTATGTTTGTTTGCATACATGAGCGTTTATGTATACGGGCATGTGCACACTTACTGCATGTTCTTATGTTCTTATATAATTATGTATGTATATATATGCGTATGTATGTGTGTACGTATGTGTATATATGTATGTTCTGTATATATATAAGTAAAATAAATGTGTACTGTATATGCACTGTAAATCACTTACTCTCATGGTTAATTTATGATAATTTGTATTTTACACTAGCATAATTATTGTATTAATTTATTTTTTAAATGTAAAGTATATTATACTCACACATTGTAAACTGAGCTTACCATTTTCATATCTGTACATCTCATGTTCATCCACTAAATTGTAAAATGTGTATTTTCAGCTCATGAGGCTGCCATTCTTTAATAAACCGTTTATTATTAGGGGTTCGTCCACTACGGGGAACCCCTATTGTAATCATTAAACCCGGTTTTCCATCCAAATTCTTCTTACGCGCCGGTTTAGACGCAATAACTCCAGAACCGCTTTTTGGATCGGAATCAAACTTTCACAAGAGGTGCGTTTTTGTATTGGGCAACTTTTGATATGATAAACATCCGGCATGGTGACCAAATGCCAATTTCCCGAAAAACTTGACGCCTAAATACCGTCTCTCACACTCATAGGAAACGACTGGGCTTTGGCATACGGACTCCCCTACTAATGCTCCGCAAATGTTAGAGAAGGTTTTGCTTTTGCACGTGGGGTTTTTTCCGGCAATCTTGAAAAAACCTCGAATTCCACTTAAAATTCCACATCTTGAAAACTTCGCCGATGATCAAAGCCATGTTTGCATAGTTGGGTGAGGCTCGTGATTCTGAACGTTTTGATAACAAAAGAATATAAATGGGTGGAATAGTTTGGCGGCAGCATTGAAAACTGTCTATTCTTAAATTACTTTAAAACCGCATTCGCTACCCACACAAATTTTACCGTCTACAGTCTATAGGCTTCCACGCATCTCCCAGTTTTGCTTAACCTAAGAAGTACGCATGGGGGTAATTAGAAACGTCCCCCTGTGCTGACGTATTTGAGCTGTTTCCATCACTAAAATATTCATTTTACCATAAATAGCATTAATACTTATCCATACGCACCTATTATGGGTTGATTATAAAGGTATTAACCTGAAACAACAATAAAACGAGTGAAAACAGCGTTTGGAGGGTCAAAATCGGAGATATAGGCCGCGAGTTATATAATGTATGGGTGAGGCAAACTGCTTTCCCGCCAATTTCCCCCAAGGCCACTGAGACACAGTCGATCGATATTCTCTCTCTCTCTCTTGCACTCGTTTGCTAACACTGATGACAATGCCCTGCTTGCAACTCGCTTATGTTAGCACGAAAATATACCTCAGAATAAGGGAATAACAGGGAAAATAGGTGATAACTGAAGGAGGGGAGGAAAGTGGGGAAGGAGGGGAGGTAGAGGAGTGATATCTTGCATGGCCCAGGGGCCCAAAAAAATAAAAAAGTAAAAAAATAAAAATAATTTTTGTTGTTTTCGATGTTTACAGTTGATTTTCTTTTTCTCTGACTCTTAAGAGTCTTCCCGCAGTCCGCCGGGGGAACTCTTAAGAGTCTCCCCGCAGTTCCCGGGTTAATAACATAATCTCTTTATTATTCAGATCTATTATTTTTTTTTATTTAACTCTCTCAAAACAGTTTGAGTCCCTACGAATTCCAGCAATTATTTAGCCAACCTACCTATACATACCTACCCTACCAAATAATAATGATAATTCAAATTTATATTTGGTGAATGACAGAGTATTGGCTAAGGTTTTAACAATTCCTCCCTTTGCCAAATGCTTTGTTTAATAACAATGATATGGACCTTTAAAGTTTTGGCAATTGCCTGTGTGACTTACCCTGCCCTTCCTTCCTACCTCCCTCCTCCCTCATATCTAGCAAATGTATCAACAACCACTCTAGTGAACTTTCGGTGTTTAGTTTATTCAGCTTAATACTATTTATCCACATAAAATAGAAGCCTATCACGATTTTTGTCTAATACAACCATAGACAGTGCTATTACATATTATTTGAACATGATGTCGAATTTAGCAGTTGCTGTTTACCTTGAACAGTAATGACTGAACCGAAAGCTTCTCTTGCTGTGTAGTACTCAAAGAAAGCAGGGTTACTTAAGCCGGCCCATACCGAACTGTTACCAAGTCAGAGATTCAGAGGTAACTTTCACAATGCATTATAACCCTAGACAGACACCAATATACCACTAAATCAGACAAATATCACTACAAAAAAGATAGGAAAATATTATATTAATGTCCTAGGTATTTGAAATTATGCAAATAAGTAAAATGCATTATGATATAATGATAATGGCATTGATTAGTATCTGGCAACAGTGTTGCACTATAATTTTCTGAACGTATGCGAACTTCAGAGTATTTAATCCATTAATATACACATCTATCACTATTTAAATTTAATACAACCATACACAGTGCTATTACATATTATTTGAACATAATATAGGATGGTCTTTCCTTTAAACCATTTTCTATATCTATTCACGAAAAATATAGGCCTAGCCTAGGCAGCGCTACCGGTAGGTACAAATTTAGCAGTTCGAATTTTGATTGAGAGTGGGATTAGGCCTAGCCCTAGCCTAGGGCTTAACATGGGATACTGTTTGGGGGTTGGGAATAGGCTCAGGCTGCTTTAGGCCTAATTAGGTAAAAATAGTCAAATCAAGACAATTGCACAGCCAACATAGGCTAGCCTATTTATAGGCTACCTTTCATTACTGCAGTTAAGCACAAATTTATTTTACAATGGAAAATAATGCATGAGGAGGGCTGGGTAGGCCTATTAGTATTTTGTGAAATAACTTAAATTAGGTTAGGCTATAGTATACTTCATTAGGTTATTAGGCCTATGAGAAAACAGGCCTAGGCCTAGCTTAATTTGATTTCACTGTTCAACATATTTTTGTTTGTTTTTGCTGTTGAGCTCTGCATATATTCAGGTAGGCTTGGGTTTTAGTAAAATTGCATTAGGCTAGGTTACATATTTTTACTTCTATTGGAAAGCACAGGCCTACACAATAGTACACATGTTAAAAAATTTAGCCTAGCCTACCACAATTTAGCCTAGACTGAAAGAACAAACAAAAATAGGCAAGACTAATTGCAGCTAAATAATTTAGCCTAGCCTCCACAATTTAGCCTAGACTGAAAAAACAAACAAAAATAGGCTAGGCCTAATTGTAGTTTTGGTAAGAGTTGTAGTTGTGGGCATACCAAAAGCTTTGTTTATATAGCCTAGTCGCACGCTCGCAGTTAGGCCTACATTCGCTTCTAATTTAACTGCTGGGGTAAACTTGGTGAAGCCACCCTCAATCCACCGGCTGGTAACAAAACAATTTACCCAACGCCTGGCCGTGGGATACAATAATGGGTTGAGGGGGCTTTATCCCCCTATGACTTATTGTCATCATCATATATATCACCAGCAGGGGCAAATAACCACAGTCAAATTAGGCGCGAATGTAACTGCGAGCGTGCGACTACGTAAATAAAGGGGACGATAGACCCGCTAACACAACTCTTAACGCATTTTTTCCTAATGTATCAGATATTTTTATATTTATGACCTCAACAGTTGAAAGATGACAATTTTATGGTTTATTTTATAAAAAAACATTTGCTTTGTAACTTAGATACTCATATTTATGCTTATAATTGCAGTATGAGTGGGTTTTTTCTTTTTATATGTAGGCCTAGGCTAAACAAATGTAAGTTTTTGTTTTATAGGCTAAACTAGTCTGAATTTATGCTAATAAATATTAATTGGAGGGAGGAAATCTGTCAAGGAATAGCCTAGATGTGGAAATTTACAGCCAATTTGCTCTAGCCCTTTTTGAGATACAGAGGTTAGAGATCGTTTTTTTTTTTTTTTTTTTTTTCTATATTCCAACTTACTTCCTCTCGGGCATAGGCTGAGAGCCTTAACATTCACCGCTTTACAATGAACAGTGAAGCCTGTGAGGTCTTGTTCCAGTCTAGGGAGTGAGACATGTGAAGCACGTAGAGTACAACGAGCACCTGCCATCTTGCCTTCACATGAGGCACGGTGCTCACTCATGGCCCGAAGCGACCCCATCTCTGAAGCCACCTCGTTCCCGTGCTTCACTGTCTCACCCCCTACACTCGGACTCTCACACTTACACACACACAACGCCACCTGTTGAGCAGATAACTCACCAGGCATTGCACCCCTATAGCATATTTTGAATATGGGAATATTCATACAGTGCTATTTAATCAGGGAACAATGAGGGTATTTTATTGACATTTCGGTGGGCTTGTGGTAATGCACTGATACCAGGTACAGCACAAATTCCATCCCAATAATATCTTCCCATTGATACATCGGGATTTGAACCCGGGACCTTTGGATTACCAGGCCAGTGGCAAGACCACTCCACCACACCTCCCCTATAATAATATGTTGAGGGGGTCAATCACCCCACATGACATATTGTCATCGTCATATATATTGCCAGCAGGGGGCAAATAGCCTAGGCCTAGCCTAACTAAAACAAAAATCGCCGTCAAAATAGACGCGAACTTATATTAACTACGGCGATCGACCATTGCCCGCACCGGCCGTCCCCCGGTTATTGTTGAGGTCCTGAGCAACCGTATGACTTTGACGAGCTCTTCCCTCCGCAGTCTCCGCATCCCATGTATCGTCGTACGGTACCTCTTCCCCTCCACATCCTACATCTGGTCGTCCTACATATGCCTCCTAAGCCTCGCCTCGTCCCGTCACTGAGCATGTGGATGGGCGTCCCTTTCTGGCTTCAAAGATGGATTCCTTCCGACAGCTCCTACTGGATTGTCTGGGGTTGGTTGATAAGGGCACCTCGCTTCAAGACATTGCTCTGGCCCTAGTACCGCGGTTTGTAGGTCTCTGGTTCGCCACCTGATGACCTGCTATTGGGTTGTTGCCTTTACAGTATTACGGTTCTACGAATGACCTAGAGTGAAAGTGACACGGTGGTGAATTTTAACCTTAACTATAAACTAATTTAATTGTGACATAGGATCTCCGCGACTACGGTAGGGCCGGAGCGGGCGAGTATTCGCCTGAGGTTGCCCTTAACCCCCAAGACAAGACAAGACAAAATTCTAGTGCTGGTTTTACTCAGATTTTGTGAGTTTTAATTTAGCCTAGCCTAGGCCTAAGAGTTCAGAAGATTTGCAAAATGCACCCCATACTAGCCTACCCATAGCCTAATAGGCCTAGTGATTCTTTTTTGGCAGACCACCCACAAATTTTCATATAGCCTAGGCCTTGGCTAGCCTAAGTTCTGGAATGCATGTTGGAATAGCCTTCCTATAAACTGTAGGCTAGGCTACTTCCTTTTAATTTAAGTTTGATTCTTTGGAAAAATCTATTAGGCCTAGACCAGGGCAGGAAAGTAACATTTAAAATGACGTGTAAAAAGTCGCCCATAAACGGCGGGCTGCTCTGTTATTGTAATTTGGGAGCTTATTTCGTCTGTTGATTGACTTTGTCCTTAATTGGGGATCCTATGAATTAGCACAGATGATGATGACTTACCGTACATCATAATACGTGATAGGCCGACGTGGGGGGGCAGAGCCGCAGAGACCCCCTCAACATATTTTGTGTCCCACAGTAACATTTAATGGGATGGATGTAGTTACCGGGTGTACGGTCGTCATGTTTACATAGGGCGATCACCGCGGTTAACTTCGGGTCTATTTTGACGGCGATTTTTTTCGGCATATTTCATTTTATTCACTTCCTTTTTTATTTAGGCTATAATCTAGCTTTGGCACAACAATAACCCTAACCTAGTCTTTCTTAAAGATTCTTCTAATCTTCCAGTAGCCTATAGCCTAATTTAGGTCATTTTTAAAGGCACACAAATTAAATGGTTGGTATTTTAAACAACACTACTGCAGCATTATGAGAAACAATTTATTAGAGATAATAGGCAACAATAGATTCGCCATATTTTTCTCCATAGGCTATAGTCCGCATGGAGGATTTTCGTTATCGACAAATTGAAAAAATTCCCACTTCACAGACAAAATAGACAAATGCACCAAAAATCGGGGTGTGGGGGCGGCAGCCCCCACCCATAATAGCCTACTATAATAGGTTAGGTAAGGTTGTTAGGTAAGGCTAGGCTAATGTCCTTTCAAAGGGGTATAGGCCTAGTAAACACTAGGATAGCCTATACCTGGTCAAGGGTAAGTCCTGCTGTAGTCAACTTGAATGCTACCTTAAATTGTAATATTAGACTATGCCTAGCCTATAGATAAAATAGCCTAGCCTACTTATTTATTGTAGCCTATAATATAGGCCTAGCCGGGTAGAATGTAGAGTTCGGGCGTACCGCCACCATTGTTTACACTGCGCTGAGCGGCGACGGAAGCTTGCCATCATGTTCCCGTCCATTTTGAATGCCGTTGGATACGATAATATGTTGAGGGGGGCAAACACCCCCCATGACATATTGTCATCATCATATAATTTGCCAGCAGGGGGCAAATAGGCCTAACCAAAAAAAATCGTCGTCAAAAACTCAAAATAAACGCGAACTTATAGTAACTGCGGCGATCGCCCATGTAAACATGACGGCGGCGGCGGCGGTGGACGCTTGTGATCATGTTCCCGTCTATTTTGACTGCCATTGGATACAATAATATGTTGAGGGGAGGGCTTTGCGGCAATTTTTTTGTTTGTTTGCCCCCTACTGGCAATATATATGATGATAACAACACGTCATGGGGGCAAAGCCCCCCTCAACATATTATTGTATCCAATGGCATTCAAAATAGACGGGAACATTATCGCAAGTGTCCGACGCTGACACCGCCGCCGTCATGTTTACATATGTCGATCACCGTGGTTAAAGGCTGGTTCACACATAGCCGAGTCGGTGCGCGAGTCCAACACGAGTCACACTCGTCGATTATCGCCGTCGCAGGAGGCTGAGATGGCCGCGAGTAGCAATTGCTCCCGAGTCAAGGAGAGTGTAACACGAGTTAACTCGAGTCAATACGAGTCAACACGTGTTCATGCAAGAGTCTGTACGAGTAACAGAGAGTCAAAACGAGTGTAACACGAACCCAACACGAGTGTCAAAAATTTGAAAAATAATGGCCACATTCCAGGTGTTACGACCGGGCACTCAGGTACACTAGGGCTCTTACACAGGACTCGAGTATGGCTCGCTGCCACAACGGAAACACACGATCCCAACCCCAGAGTACTGCCAGCCGAACAAAAAACGCCACTACCCTCCAGAGTTCTATCTGCTATAACGGGGTATACAAGAACTCGGTACTAGCGTTTCACACAACAGACTAATAACAAGACGGGAGTTATCTAGTCTGGTCAACAATCAAACAAAGAAGAAAGTACTACAACACTAAAGAATAGTGTTGGCCGAAGCCGAAGTAATCCACCCTTGAACTAAGAACTTAAGAAGTCCTCCACCCTCTACTTCGGATCGGCACTATTACGTTACGTTAAACAATAGTCCTCGAGCATCAAGCAAGGAATCTTCTGATAAGTTAGATGCTTCTCGAATACTCATAAGAAGTAAGTATCGGATTTTGAACAGCAATTTAATGAATATCTCACTGGTAATTAAAGGCTTTAAATTGACATAAGAAGAATTATAAGAATAAGCAATAGGATATGGCAAACGTTAAGAAGAAGTACTCCGACAATGCACTGGCAATAGCCTACTAAGATTGTGCTCGTGGGCCACTAATCTCTGAAGTAGCTAAGCGTGCCACACATGAAATCAATAGTGCTTAAACAATAATATACATAAGGAGAAGCTTCAATACTATGCTGTATCTGCTGGTCGAGCAAAGTCTAGCTGGGATATCTAAGGTTAAGAGACAATGGCTGAGCAAGCGGCTCGTAGCCTAGCGAGGTCCTTAAGACTGTGCGGCCAAATTACGGTAATTGACGGGATGCTCTCTTGAGAGATCCAGATCACTAGTATCTGGTTCTCTCCTGGCGATCCTCTCAAAGTCAAGCAAATGAGATAGCACAGTGTTGGGTGGCACAGGCAAAAGCCCTCACTCGCAACACAGTGCTAAACTCCCACGGTACACAGTCAGAAAGACCACCTAGGCGTTCCACGTCTCCGTTGCAATTGTACTGGTTCAACCGCAACCTAGTACTCATAGGAAATCACAACTCAGAAACCCTATCCCAGTCTAGCATTGCCTAAACCAGCAGAAAACAGGAACATGAATAATCGCACACAGGGAAATGCATATACGAGTGCAACAAACATCAATCAATCCTATTCTAGTTAACCCTTCCAAAAATAGGCTATCTAACAGGCACTTATCTCGTGAGAACTCAAGCGATAATACTTTGGCTGACTAAATCTGCACCAAAGGGGTCATGGAGGTTAAACAGGGACGAGAAGAGAAGAAGATAGGCTGTTCAGAGAGTAGAGAAAGTTCACATCAGTCGGAAGAATATGGATAGTTGCAAGGGATATGAGAAGTCGCTTTGCCTGATGAGTTCTGAAGAATGGTGGCCAGAACCTCTCTTTTTATACTCGGCCCTCTAGCGGCATATCTCAAACTACTTAAGGACCGCCCACTGGCAATCATGACGTCATATTCTCTCTCAATCTGGGATCGACAAAGAACTTCCCACGCGCTGAAAGGGAGGAAGGGAGGAGGGAGGAGGGAATTAGGCCTATCTGCCCGCGTGGCGCACTCACTGGTCCCCGTTACGTAATATCTCTCTCTCTCTCCTCTCATCATTACATATAAGTCCCACACACAATACTTATATCTAATGATATAAAATAGAACTCGTTGACTTAGAAGAAAACAAAATACATAATGATAATACTTATAGTACAACGGTTCACATAAACTGAGTTAGGAAACTCTACACAGACTACAGCCAAAGTTCCTGCCCTGACGATCCTAGCGAGAGTGGGGCCTGACTGGGCGTTCTGTACAGCATGCTCATACTCGACATGCGTCACACCTCCCCCAAGATTTTACTTGCTCAACCCTGAGCTAAAATCTGATATACAGAACCCCATCAAACCCCTCACACCCAGCGACCGCATGGCACTAAAACAACGCTGAGTTTATCACTAAAACACATCTTATATAAAAAAAAAATTCACATTTCATAACTCCTCCCAACAATAGTAAAAGACATAATATCATGCTCCCAGAGCGAGCTTACAGCAGCTCAGCCGTTTGATAGTTCGTGGACTACTCAAACACTATAGGCTATGACAAACTTATACAATTATCTATATCAAAAAGAAAGAGTTTTTATATGATTTTTATATTTTAATATGTTTTTTTCCGGCTGCACTATAAGGGCAGCCTATTTTCTTCTATACCAAACGCTCAACAATCCTGCTTTACGACCCAATACGCTGGGCTACAACCGCGAGCCAACAAGCACCAAGCGCAAAATACTACTCAAACCAAAGCAGGAGGCTACCCGTGTGTCAATCTCTTCGGGATCATACACCTGTGATAGCCTACGACTGATCATCTACCCTCGATAAACAATCCGCAATCACATTGTCACATCCCGCAATATGCCGGATGTCCAGGTTATACTCCTGCAACATCAATGACCACCGGGTCAGTCTCATATTGCGATTGTGAAATTGATTTAGGAATCTCAAAGGGTGATGATCAGTGTAGATAACCACGACTGGGCCATAGGCTGGAACATACACCTCGAAGTGCCTGAGTGACAGCACAATCGCCAGTAATTCCTTTTCTATTGTAGAATAGTTCTTTTGTGCAGCATTGAACTTCTTAGAAAAGAAACTTACTGGGTGTTCCACACCTTCATTGTCTGTCTGTAGCAAGACGGCACCAGCCCCTACACCACTAGCATCTGTTGCCAGCTGAAAAGGCCTGTTAAAGTCTGGGGCCCTGAGTATCGGGTGAGTACACAGCAAATGCTTCACTAAATTAAAAGCCTTTTCACACTCAGGAGCCCACAAAAACTTTTTGTCTTTAGATAACAAATCTGTGAGAGGTGCCAACACCGTGGAGTAACCTTTTATAAAGCGTCTGTAGTAGCCTATCATACCCAAGAATCTCATGATCTGCTTCTTGGTGGTTGGGTGCGGAAATTTATTGATAGCCTGTACCTTGTTCTGAGGAGGGCACACCTGTCCCCTTCCCACTACAAACCCAAGGTACTGCACAGTGGCTTTTACGAAGTCACACTTTGCCAAATTTACTACCAGACTTGCTTCACTAAGTTTCCGGAACAAGGTCTCCAGGTGCTCACAATGGCTCTCAAAGTCGTCATCATAAATGATTACATCGTCCAAGTATACGGTGCAATTTGGAATGTCCTTGACAATTTCATTCATCAGGTTCTGAAACGTTGCTGGTGCATTCTTAAGTCCGTAGGGCATAACATTACACCGGTAAGTACTCCCGTCCACCACAAAACCACATACCTCTTTAGCGCGCTCGGACAAAGGTACTTGCCAGTAACCTTTTACTAAATCAACTTTAGACAAAAACCGAGCATTACCAATTTTATCAACACTATCATCAACCCGAGGAAGAGGATATGGGTTAGTTGGAGTCAAACCGTTTAGCCTACGGAAATCAATACAGAAGCGTACCTTGCCATCTGGTTTAGGCTGCAGTGTTACGGGGGAAGTCCATTTAACGGTACCTTTCTCTATCAACCCTCTACCGAGCATATACTCCAACTCATCCCTCAGAGCGGGTAGTTTTATGGGGGGCACACGGTATGGGATTGACTTAAAGGGTAGATGGTGCCCCACGTCAACATCATGCATAGCCTGAGTAGTGAGGCCTGGATGTTCAGCGAATACAGTGGGGTATAAACCGAGCAACTGACGGATAGCTTCAAATTGCGGCTCAGGCAAATGGGCTATAGCCTCGTCAGCCCTTAGGCTCGAGTTCCCCGCCCACTGATCCGCTGAAACATGGTGATCCCAGCTATCCTCCTCTGAAGCTTGACTGTCCCCCTCTCCTTCTCCACCACGGCCGCAACAAGCCAACACAGGGACAGTGAGAGGCTCAGAGGGGCGCCTCACATACTCTTTTATCAGGTTCACGTGACATAACTGATTCTTCTTCCTCCTGTCTGGAGTGGCAACAAGGTAATCTAGGTCCGAAATTTTCTCCACAATTTTATAGGGTCCAGTATACTTCGCCGACAAGGGGTTACCCACCAAAGGCAACAAAATCAACACCTCCTGTCCCACAATGAACTCCCGGAGCTTCACTTTGCGATCATACCTGTCCTTCATTAAAGCTTGTGACCCTGTTAAATTCCGACCTGCCATCTCCAGACTCTTAAGCATGCGCTCACGGCTTTCAAACACATACTTCAACAAGGAACAAGGCGGCACAGTTCCTTCCCAAATTTCCCGCAGCATATTAAGGGGGCCCCTGACTCGGTGTCCAAAAATCAGCTCGTTTGGACTAAATCCCAGGCTCTCACCAGGCACTTCCCGAGCAGCAAACAGTACATACGGCAATCCAAGATCCCAATCTCTTCCGTTATCAGCACAATAACACCTGAGCATGCTTTTAAGGGTGGCATGCCACCGCTCAAGCACCCCTTGGCTCTCAGGGTGATACGCTGACGATACCACCGCCCGTATTCCATGCTGTTGCATTGTTTGCTTAAAGAGATTGGAGGTGAAATTGGACCCCTGATCAGACTGAATCTCCTCCGGGTACCCGTACCTTGAAAAGTACCACAACAAGTTACTGACTACCGTCTTAGCCATGCCGTTTTTCATGGGGTATGCATCGGGGTATCTAGTGGCAACATCCATGATGGTTAACAAAAATTTATTACCAGCCTTTGTGGGAGGGAGGGGACCAACCATGTCAACAACAATCTTACTAAAAGGTGGCCCAATTACAGGAATAGGGTGCAACGGAGCTTTAGGAATAACTTGGTTTGGTTTCCCGACCCGTTGACAAATATCACATGAGTTTATCCAGGACTGCACATGAGACTTCATCCCCGGCCACCAAAACAACTTCCCCAAAGCCGCCACCGTTTTTCTTACCCCCAAATGTCCTGCCAGCGGTGTGTCATGCGCCAAACTCAGTAGGCTATCCCTGCACTCCCGCGGCACCATCAACTGGTCCACTACCCCGGACCCCATCTTCCAGCTACGGTTAGGGTCTTGAAAACGCCAATACAGGATGCCATCTAAATAAAAAAAATCTCCCGGCTGTGCATCACCGTCCTCGTCGAGCTCCACAGCTCCATTAGCACACGTTTGGAGCTCAGGGTCCTCCAGCTGCAACCGACGTATATCTGAGGGTGCCAAGCGATCTAACTGCTCCCGGAGCAATGCATGACCCTCCCCGATACTGAGCTGCTCCCTCTGTCTCTCTCGATGTTCATAACGTTGCTGTCGTGGAGACTCGTCATGCCCAGCCTCGTCACTCTCGATGACAGGCCCAGGGGCTACTCCAGAACTAAGTAATGGTGCTAATACTGAATCACCCAGGAGAGCCGCCGAGTCAAAACTCTTAAAACCAACTCCAGCTTTAGCCTCCTCCTGTTGATCGTTCCTCTGCTGGTCTGAAGACGGAGGACTAGGCTGTGACACTTTAGCTGCCCGAGCTCGGGTGACAGCACACGCCATGGGTTGTGCCTGGCACCGCTCGACCCACTCTCGCTCTTCCCTACTCACGTCGGCCGGCCTCTCGGCAACGACTAAGGGTAGAACCTCAGAAGCGGGCATTGCAAAGTCGTTGCCGAGAAGAAGGTCGACGCCCTCCACTGGCAGTTTCTCCACAATCCCAACATCCAATTCACGTGCCACACCATCCACCTCCAACTCCAACCGCACCAGCGGGTATGACCGAGTTGCATTAATACCCTGCACCACCACCACCCGAGCCGCATTTATAGGGTAGCCAGTCAAGTTTTTCATCAAAGTCTGGGAAGCACCTGTATCACGCAAGACCTCTACTCCATGCTTGCGCCCCGCCCACATCACGCAACCCCGTCCTCTATGGTCGCAAAAAACATCCTGAGCAGGGTTCGAGCCTCCCAGGTGCTTCTGCATTGGCTGTGCCTCAGCCTCTGACGAACTGCCCCGGGCAAACTCAGAAGGCTTCAGAGACACACCAATGTTGCAGGCCAAAGACACAGCTGCTGTAGGTGGTTTGCTAGGACAGACTCTTGCAAAGTGCCCCTTTTTATGACATTGATAACACTCTAACTCCCCTTTGGGCTTCCCTTGGTACTGGGAAGGGCCCGGCCCCTTCTTAAATGGGACGGTGCTAGTCTTGTGGTCAGTCTTGGTATCATAACTCTTGTACTTGTTTGCATAAGATATATTACTAACTCGGGGGGGTGGGGCGTCACGCCCCTTGTTACCTGCCTCACTACGCTGGGCAGACCCGCACCCACGAATTAATGATAGCCGGAGGTCAGCCATCTCAGCTGCCTCCTGTAGAGTTTTTGGATTCTTTTCTTTAATAGTTAAAGTCATTTCTGCACCTGTACACTTATAAAACTGCTCGAGCAGAAACAGCTCAGTCAACTGTTCGGCCGTCTCAGCTTTCTCAGAACGTGTCCAGTTTGTAAGTGCATCTTTTAAGTCCCGGGCATGTTCAAGAAAGGTCGCCTCCCTAGTCTTTGTAACACCCCGAAACTTCAATCGATATGTTTCTGGTTGCAACTCGTATGCCCGTAGGACAGCTCTCTTCAATTCTGGGTAGTCAATGCAAGACTCTAAAGGCAGTGCATCATAAGCCTTCAGACCCTTACCCGTAAGTCTTGAGGAGACCAGAGCTGCCCACTTCTCTTCAGGCCAATTATGCTCCCTACACTTCTTCTCAAAACGATTAAAAAATTCTGTGACTTCAGTTTCACTAAATGCCGGCACCAACTTGACTAAGTGGGACAAGGACTGTTCTCTTACTTGGCCCTCACGGCCCATCCGAATCCCTGTCGACTCTGCACGAGTCTTATCTAAATCTATTTGAGCACAATATTTCTCTGAGTCGTACCTAAGCTCAGCCTCGTGCCTCCTAGTCTCATTCTCCGCCTCAATCTCATGCCTCCTAGTCTCATTCTCCTGCCTCCTAGACTCATTCTCAATCTCCTGCTTCCTAGCCTCATTCTTCGCCTCAATCTCCTTCTCCTGCTTCCTAGTCTCATTCTCCTGCCTCCTAGACTCAGCCTCAATTTTAGCAAGCTCAAGTTTAAATATCATTTCTGGAGACAGGCAGGAAGAGGGAGCTGCCACTACTGAAGGAGGGGGGGCAAGAACTGGGGAACCACCATGTGCACCGCCCGAGGGCACTCCAATCTTCCAATTCTCATCCCTCTGTGGGAGAGTGCTAACCTCCGGCAACTGAGTGGACGGCACTGTGGGAGTCGAGTGAGAGGGGAGCTGGGGAGGAACCCCCCCAAACGCCCTCTCCCCCGAAACCCCATGTCGCCCACGCAACACCCAGGAAATCAGCTCCCCCTTGGACATCCCTCCTACATTGGATAGACCCAAAACCTTGGCTATCAGGTGCAAGCCATAAACATTCACCCCAGTCAGCCTCTCCTCCGTCACGTGGTACTGCTTACTCACAAAAAGTCTAGCATCCTCCTCACTAGTTACTAACGGCACCTCCTCAAATAGCATCTCTCGCTCCTCGTCAGTACTAGGGCACGACATACTGAAGTTCACCAAAAAATTCTCGAGACAAAAGTGTTAAACTCCCTTATGCAAGCACTAATTACTAAATTAACTGGAGTCTCTTAAATGCTCTCCTAATTGCCTTACAAAAAAAAATATTCTTCAATATGTACGCTAAAGTACGAACAAACAAATGTTGTACAACTCTGCAAAAAATTATACTGTTCACAAAATCCTAAGCAAGGTCGCCATTTGTTACGACCGGGCACTCAGGTACACTAGGGCTCTTACACAGGACTCGAGTATGGCTCGCTGCCACAACGGAAACACACGATCCCAACCCCAGAGTACTGCCAGCCGAACAAAAAACGCCACTACCCTCCAGAGTTCTATCTGCTATAACGGGGTATACAAGAACTCGGTACTAGCGTTTCACACAACAGACTAATAACAAGACGGGAGTTATCTAGTCTGGTCAACAATCAAACAAAGAAGAAAGTACTACAACACTAAAGAATAGTGTTGGCCGAAGCCGAAGTAATCCACCCTTGAACTAAGAACTTAAGAAGTCCTCCACCCTCTACTTCGGATCGGCACTATTACGTTACGTTAAACAATAGTCCTCGAGCATCAAGCAAGGAATCTTCTGATAAGTTAGATGCTTCTCGAATACTCATAAGAAGTAAGTATCGGATTTTGAACAGCAATTTAATGAATAACTCACTGGTAATTAAAGGCTTTAAATTGACATAAGAAGAATTATAAGAATAAGCAATAGGATATGGCAAACGTTAAGAAGAAGTACTCCGACAATGCACTGGCAATAGCCTACTAAGATTGTGCTCGTGGGCCACTAATCTCTGAAGTAGCTAAGCGTGCCACACATGAAATCAATAGTGCTTAAACAATAATATACATAAGGAGAAGCTTCAATACTATGCTGTATCTGCTGGTCGAGCAAAGTCTAGCTGGGATATCTAAGGTTAAGAGACAATGGCTGAGCAAGCGGCTCGTAGCCTAGCGAGGTCCTTAAGACTGTGCGGCCAAATTACGGTAATTGACGGGATGCTCTCTTGAGAGATCCAGATCACTAGTATCTGGTTCTCTCCTGGCGATCCTCTCAAAGTCAAGCAAATGAGATAGCACAGTGTTGGGTGGCACAGGCAAAAGCCCTCACTCGCAACACAGTGCTAAACTCCCACGGTACACAGTCAGAAAGACCACCTAGGCGTTCCACGTCTCCGTTGCAATTGTACTGGTTCAACCGCAACCTAGTACTCATAGGAAATCACAACTCAGAAACCCTATCCCAGTCTAGCATTGCCTAAACCAGCAGAAAACAGGAACATGAATAATCGCACACAGGGAAATGCATATACGAGTGCAACAAACATCAATCAA
The DNA here is from genome assembly GCA_037953745.1 of Lithodes maja. NCBI lineage: Eukaryota > Metazoa > Arthropoda > Malacostraca > Decapoda > Lithodidae > Lithodes > Lithodes maja. The sequence continues at coordinate 22,973 of JBAKBP010005074.1, read as the reverse complement.
TCCTATTCTAGTTAACCCTTCCAAAAATAGGCTATCTAACAGGCACTTATCTCGTGAGAACTCAAGCGATAATACTTTGGCTGACTAAATCTGCACCAAAGGGGTCATGGAGGTTAAACAGGGACGAGAAGAGAAGAAGATAGGCTGTTCAGAGAGTAGAGAAAGTTCACATCAGTCGGAAGAATATGGATAGTTGCAAGGGATATGAGAAGTCGCTTTGCCTGATGAGTTCTGAAGAATGGTGGCCAGAACCTCTCTGTTTATACTCGGCCCTCTAGCGGCATATCTCAAACTACTTAAGGACCGCCCACTGGCAATCATGACGTCATATTCTCTCTCAATCTGGGATCGACAAAGAACTTCCCACGCGCTGAAAGGGAGGAAGGGAGGAGGGAGGAGGGAATTAGGCCTATCTGCCCGCGTGGCGCACTCACTGGTCCCCGTTACGTAATATCTCTCTCTCTCTCCTCTCATCATTACATATAAGTCCCACACACAATACTTATATCTAATGATATAAAATAGAACTCGTTGACTTAGAAGAAAACAAAATACATAATGATAATACTTATAGTACAACGGTTCACATAAACTGAGTTAGGAAACTCTACACAGACTACAGCCAAAGTTCCTGCCCTGACGATCCTAGCGAGAGTGGGGCCTGACTGGGCGTTCTGTACAGCATGCTCATACTCGACATGCGTCACACAGGGCACGTAAACAAAGAGTATGGACGAGTCAACGCAATTGTTACACGGTTCAACACGATTGTTATACGGATCAACACGAAAGACAACGCGTTGACTCTCGTTGGATCTCTGTTGCACACGTGTTGACTCGTGTTACATCCGTGTAAACTCGTGTAAACTCTCGTTGATTCGTCCTACATTTTTGAAATAACGGTATTTCAAATGACACTTGCTTTTTCGTGTTACACTCGTGTTTTTTTTCTCAGTGGATCGTGTTTACTCTTGTTTACTCGTGTTTTCACTCGTGTTTGAATCGTGTAAACTCTGGCATCATGGGGGCACCAAATTTTGGCACTCACATTCGTGCTTTCTACTCTTGTTGATACATGTTGCATGTGTGTTACATACATGTTGTTGCGTGTAAACACGTGTTGCTTCGTCAACGTCGAAATAATGATGAAAAGCGACGAATCACCAAAGAGTGTTACACGGGTTTACACGAGTCAACACGAGTTAACACGAATAACGAAGTTATTCAGAGTCAAACATGAGTTAACACGTATGTACACAAGTTTACACGTATTTAGGCCACACTCATGGGTACTCGCCACAGGGCCCAAAAATTTCATGCATGCATGAAATTTTTAGACCCCGTGGCGAGTACCCACGAGTGTGTCAAGTAAACAAAGAGTATACACGAGCGTAGCACGAGTCTATACGAGTATAGAGGAGTATCGAGGAGTCATTGCTGAATAGCAATATTTCATCACTCGTGTTGGACTTGCGCACCGACTCGGCTATGTGTGACCCAGCCTTTAGTTCGCGTCTATTTTGAAGGCGTTTTTTTCGGTTATTTGCCTCCTGCTGGCAATATATATGATGATGACAATATGTCATGGGGGGGTGACCCCCCTCAACCTATTTTTGTATCCAAAAGCAGTCAAATAGACAGGAACATGAATGCCAGCGTCCGCCGCCGCTCCGCGTAGTGTAAACAAGGCTGGCGGTACACCCGAACTCTACATTCCATCCCACTAATTTTCCAACTAGCATAACCGATGATTATCAATGATCAATCCCAGTCAGAAACGTCCATGCTTCCCTCCCATAAGTCAATGTCGGGATTACCACACTGTCATGCAAGGACTTCTTTACTTCCATGCTAACCACCCTATTTCTTCTTACTGCTTTCAGAGTTCCTACAACGCTCTTCCCCTGTTACACTTTCTCCCACACTTCTTCATCCATAGGCCTACTCACATCTTTACTCAACACACTGCCCAAATACTTAAATTAAATGAGCTGACATTCTTCATAGCCGTTCAACCTCACTTCACACTCTATGGTTGCACCCCTTTCAAAGACCATAATATTGCTCTTCCTAGCATTTACCTCCAGATTCCGTTTTTCACACACTGTTCCAAACATATTTACCTGACCCTGCAACTCCCATTCACTATCGCTCATCAGAACTGTGTTGTCAGCAACAGTAGTACCGGTACTGTACTGTTGAGACAACTTCCACTCGTTTCCTTCCCTTATCAGTGGTACACCAACATCCGCTGCTCTTCCTTGTATTTCTTTCATGACTCCATCCATATACTGTACCGGTATACATTGAACAACCATGGGGACATCACACACACCCTTGCTTTAACCCAACATTAAGATTAAAGAACTCGCTCTGTTAATTATCCACACATACCTTTGCACCCTCATACATGCTCTTCATTGCTTTCAGCAACTTGCCATCTACTCCGTATATTCTCAGTACCGTACTTTCCACATACCTTCTCTATCAATTCTGTCATAGGCCTTCTCCAACTCCATAAATGCAGCATACATCTTTTGTCGCTTCTCCAGATATTTCTCCACAACACATTTCCGGGCAAAAATCTGAGCTACACATCCTCTTCCCTTCCTAAGATGACTACAGTATGTTAACCGTTTCCCCAGCAATACTGACTGAAAATGCCCAAATATATTGCATGTCCTCTTCAGATTTATCTAAAATATGTAAAATTACACCAAATACCACTACAGCAGCACTGAAATCAATAAAACTCACTAACAGGATAAATAAATGGAAGAAATACTCCAAAAGATTAATATGTTAACCCTTTATCCAGCAATACTGACTGAAAATGCCTAAATAGATTGCATGTGCTCTTCAGATTTATACATACATACGTACATAACATTTTAAGACTGAGTGCTGCACACAGATGTGCAGTTTCAGTCTCTTTTCCTAATGGCGGCGTTCCAGGCAACCCTGTTAACCTAAGAAGTGCGCATGGGGGGTATGAGACACCACACTCCTGTGCTGACGTATTTGAGCTGTTCCCATCACTAACATCGTTATTTTACCATAAATAACATTAATACTCATCCATATGCGCCTATTATAGGTTAATTATAAAGGTATTAACCTGTTACAACAATAAAACAAGTGGAAACAGTGTTTGGATGGTCAAAATCGGCGATACAGGCCGGGAGTTACATAATGTATGGCTGAGGCAACCTCCCTGCCCTCCACCCCTCCCCTTGTCTGGAGAGACACTGTTCCGCAATAGTCTCTCTCTCGCTCTTTCCCACGCTTGGTAACAGTATGACAACGCCCTGCTACCAACTCGCTAATGTTAGCACGAAAATAAACCACAGAATAAGGGAATAACAGGGAAAATAGGTGATAACTGAAGGAGGGGAGGAAAGTGGGGAAGGAGGGGAGGTGGAGGAGTGATATTTGGCATGGCCCAGGGGCAAAAAAAAAAATAAATAAAAAAATAAAAAAAAATTGGGTGTTTTAAATGGATTTTTTTTTCCCCTTACTCTTAAGTCTTCCCGCAGTCCGCCGGGGGAACTCTTAAGAGTCTCCCCGCAGTTCCCGGGTTAAGGGATGCTTTACTTGTCAAGTTTTTGGATTTGAGATCGGCACGTATAGTCCGATCCCAGGTCTTACTCGGTCCACCCCTTGGTGCAGCTCCCTCCAGAATCGCAGACCTGCATCTTTTCACCCAATTTTGTTCATCCATTCTCTCCACATGTCCATACCATCCCAGTTTACTTGTACGCATCTCCTCGCTAATATTCTTTATACCTAAACGTCTCTTCAGCTCATCATTTGTTATTCTGTTGACATCCTTTATCTGAAATATTAAAATTACACCAATTACCAACTATATTACCAACATTTTTAATAAAGTACACTAACAGGATAAAGAAAATGTAAGAAATAGCCCTAAAGATGAATTTATCTATCTATCTATTGACGGACGCCTTGATCCCCGAAGGATTGGCCACGAACGAAACACCCCTATGCACCTCTGTCCCCAGTCAGTCGACGCCCCTCCTCCCATCCAGCACCGCTTTCATGCATATACTTCTTAACTCCATCCTTCCACCTCTCTCTCGGTTTATTTCTCCCTCTGTCCTTCCACCTCACTCGTACACTCTCTTAGTCATCCTCTCGCTTCCCATACGTTCCACATGGCCGAACCATCTCAAGATGTTCTTTTTCGCACTTTCCAGTACATTCACACCACACCTCTCTCGTACTTCCTTATTCGTCTGTCTATCCCTCCATGTAACTCTGCACACACTTCTCAAGTAACTCATTTCCATCCCTTTCACTCTTGGTTTGAATCTCTCCAACAACGTCCATGCTTCGCTTCCGTAAGTCAGTGTCGGGATTACCACACTGTCATGCAAAGACTTCTTCAGTTCCATGCTGACCACCCTATTTCATGTTACTGCTTTCAGCATTCCTACAACCCTCTTCCCCTGTTGCACCCTCTCCCACACTTCTTCATCCATACTCCCATTTTTACTCTGTACACTGCCAAGATACTTAAATGAGCTGACAATCTCCATAGCCTGACCGTTCAACTTCACTTCACACTCTGTGGTTTCACCCCTTTCGAAGACCATAACCTTGCTCTTCCCCGCATTTACCTTCAGATTCCATTTTTCGCACACTGTTCCAAACATATTTACCAGACCCTGCAACTCCCATTCATATCGTCAGCAAACAGCAGTACACAAACATCCACTGCTCTTCCTTGTATTTCTTTTATGACTCCATCCATATACTGTATAATTATATAGAACAACCATCGGGACATCACACACCCTTGCTTTACCAAACATTCAGATCAAAGAACTCCCTCTGTTCATTCTTCACACGTACTGATACCTTTGCACTCTCATACATGCTCTTCACTGCTTTCAGCAACTTGCCATCTACTCCATATTCTCAGTACTTTCCACATACCTTCTCTATCAACTCTGTCATTCCACTTGTTGCCTTCCTTTATTAGTGGTACACCAACATCCACTGCTCATCCTTGCATTTCTTTTATGACTCCATCCATATACAGTACAGTATATATTGAACAACCACGGGGACATCACACACCCTTTCTTTAACCCAAAATTCAGATCAAAGAACTCCCTCTGTTCATTCTCAACACATACTGACACCTTTGCACCCTTATACATGCTTTTCACTGCTTTCAGCAACTTGCTATCTGCTCCGTATATTCCAAGTACTTTCTACATACCGGTACCTTCTCTATCAACTCTGTCATAGGCCTTCTCCAAGTCCATGAAGGCAGCATACAACTTTTGTCCCTTCTCAAGATATTTCTCCACAACATATTTCAGGGCAAAGATCTGAGCTACACATCCTCTTCCCTTCCTATGATGAATACTGTATGTTAACCATTTCCCCAGCAATACTGACTGAAAATGCCCAAATATATTGCATGTGCTCTTCTGATTTATCTAAAATATGTAAAATTATACCAAATACCAACTACATTAGCACAAAACTCAATCAATCACAGAAACAGGATAAAAACATAGAATAAATACCCCAAAAGATGAATACGTTAACCCTTTCCCCAGCAATACTTACTGAACATGCACAAATAAATTGCATGTGCTCTTCAGATTTAGCTGAAATATGTAAAATTACACCAAATACTAACTACATTAGCACAAAAATCAATCAAGCACTTTAGCAGGATAAATAAAATGGAAGAAATAGCCCAAAAATGAATTTATCTATAGCCTACCGGTATATATTGCCGGACACCTTGATCCCCGAAGGGGTGACCATGAACGAAACGCCTGCGTATTTCAAGCTCGCTTAAGTTATCACTCGATCGTCTTTTAGAGCTTTTTGGCCCGGGGTAATTACCACACCATCGCTTCATAAGGAGTTTGAGGGGGTTAAATTGCTAGATACATAGAGGAAGAGGAATGCCAAGTAAAGCTAAACAAAAATATATAATATATTTTTAACATGAGGTTGCTTATAATAATTTGTACCTCTGCAGTTTCTCCATGGCTAACAAAAAAGGTCACATTCTTAAGAAGCCCAAACCAAAAAGGCCAAGCTTCTGTACAGAAAAAATGCCACACCATTACCCTTATGGTGACCCTATCAAATAATCAAAACAACCACACTTCTTAACCTAATTCCCACGGGGCCCCTCATATGACGGAGACGATTTTCCGGCTATTTTGTAGTCTGTGAGCCAGGCCAGCTTTTGCAAGCAGCACGGATGGACGTCAGCCGGAGCCTACAGGCCCCGCCACGACACTGAGGTTTGTGTGAGAGAGAACTCACTTATGTGCAGCGTCACACATAGCGAAAACAGAAAATAATTGGTAATTTTTAGCGATTTCGCATATCGGATTTGGTAATTTTTAGCAATTTTGCCCTTCATTTGCAAGATCCTTACAAGAAAACCAGACGTCGTACAGGGATGATTCAGGAGTAATTTGAAAGCTATTACCGTACTTTCACGAATACATAATTGTATTACGCTCTGGCTTTTGCTTATGCATGAAAATGAGCAGGGAATGAAGGCAATTTCGGGCAATTATGCCTACTCGTACAGGATTAATAGCTTTATCCAAAATGGTCACACTCCTTAACCCTTCCTCCCCGGGTGTCATTTTAATATGACACCACGGCAGAGGGGCCGGTACCCGGGTGTCATTTTAATAGACAGTAAGCTTGAAAGCCTATTCAGCTTGGTCTGAACGCCGTGCATCCGACGCATGTAAACAAAGCCGATCGTTGCGTCACCGCACCTCCGAAAACAAGAAGGAGAAGACTCGTTTGTTATTGTATGTCTGTATGTCGTTGTTTCAATAGTGAAAAGATCGTCGTATTGCTAACATTGCCTGAAAATGCTCTCCACTAAAATCATCATCACAACTGAACCAGTTGACTTAGAGAGCTCTACTCAACGCCAGTCTACAGATTGGACACCGCACTACATTTATAGATGTGTGGGAAATTTCTAGCAGTTAAAATTAACCAAAATACAGTAGCCTAGGCCTAGACGCTTTTCGGCCAGATCGCCCGGGTACGCCGCACTGTCATTAGGAGAGCTAGCCCGGGCAAGGAGGGTTAATGGTCTAAGTGGCCATAGCCAAAATGGCTACACTATATTCCTTCTGTACTTTCTCCATGCCCGATAAGATACATGATATTTTGATATAATATGTGGCACAGCCCTTGTATCCAACACAATACCCTGCGTGCAACCCCGCTAGAACCCCACACAACGTTGCTTGCAACTTTAATTATTATTATTATTATTATTATTACACCGTACTAATAGGTCTCTGGAAGAATATTTGTAGTTGTAAATATTTTTATAATATACTTATCTAGCTGGATGAATGGTGTAGTCATGTTTATATTATCATTATCTGGCTGAATGTATGGCGTAGCATAATAATGGAGGGAGTTGTGTGGGGAGTGGAAGGGACTATGGAGTGGTAGTGGACAGTAGTGAGGATGGAGAACATAATCAGCCAACCTCCACCATATTGGTACCACAAGTGTCATAAACCTCTTTCTACACTCATATATTTCCATACCCATATTAACCCACGGGACCCCCAGCGCCACAGCGTATGCGTCGGCAATGTATGTAACGCTAAACCCCAGAGCCGCATACGTTGCGTCCGCTACTGTGAAATGATTTACTCTTGTCCTATGGTAGCTAGAGAGTTGAGGATGGTATGGGAAACTACCTTATGATGTTGCCGAACAGTGGCGGTACGCGCAACCCCCTAGCCCATCCGCGCGGGTGAGTAAGGGTGGATGGGGAAAGCCAGCTTACTCACTTATTCCACTGCCACTTTTATGCTTATTTATTCTTATCCTATGGTAGCTAGAGGGTTCAAATTCATATGGGATATACCTTATGATGTTGCCCAACAGTGGCAATACTTATCAATTGGCAATACCCAAGTCCCGCCGCGGTGGGGAGTGGGGAGAGAGAGCGCGGGAGTGGAAGGACTGGGCGGCCTCCCACCTCCCTCCCGGCCCAGTTACCTTGTTTACCTCGTCGCCTCACTATGTTTATCGCTCCCCTAACGTTTCCCATAACATAGTTGACTCCCCACCAAGTGGGGAAGAGGAGGAGGAGGAGGATCAAGACCCCACGGCATTCCTCAAAATTCCGCTAGGTCATGGTAGGGGTAAGAAGAGACGAGATAGTGTGTCATGTTGCTACGTACACAGCAAGTTTTAGTGTACACTGGTCCTCCCCCCACTCCCCCTGCCTTCACCACCATCTCCCCTGTCTCCCCACTAAGAATACGTCAAAACCCATATTTCTAAGTCAAAGGTGCCTAAAAAAAACAATGTGTAACACTCATATTCTAACTATAAAATATACGGTAAAGTATAAAATCAATTAACAGAGTACGTGAGAGAGGCATAATAAAAGTGAGAGTGAGTGAAGGGGAAGTCTGGTGTCATTCAGCTGCTAGTGTGTACGTGCGTGAGTGCATGAACAAGGTGGCCGCTAGCCCGCCAGTTGCCATGGCAACTAGGACGCGCGCGGGGCTTGCCACTCGAGAGCACTTATTAAAACTTATATCTATGCACTTATCACACTGTAACTTCACTTATAATGACATTATGTGATTCATGTTGCTAATATATGAACTATGAAGGCACACATGATGCTCGGCTGGTGTAAATAACCGTCACTCGAAAACTGGACGCATCGTACATCTGCCATGCTGCCGGGCTCAGCTGTGTCTAGCCGGGCGGGAAGCTTGAAGGCCGCCCGACATCAGCTGATTGCTGAGGGTGCCCCCCCCCATAGGACCCCCAAATGACCGAGGTGAGTGTTTTTTTTGTTATTCTTCATTTCTCACCTATTTAAGCTAAACAAAAAATAAAGGCTAAATCCGCTGGTCTCTCAATGTACATTTATTCTAAATTAGCTGAGGTTCAGTGGGTTAAACAATCGTAACTATGGGTACAGGATATGTTGTTGGGTATTTATATCTATATTCTACCTGTTCAAGCATAAACAATTACCCAGTTGTTTGATAATTACAGCACCAATATGGCGACCAAAGTACAAGATGGTCACACTCTCATACTACAGTATCGCCAGGGAGGAATGGAGCAGTTTGGCAAAAAAAAGGAACAATGAATGGACCTTCGGTAAATATTTCCTTTAATTTAAAACATTAACCTTATAATATATCCTATGTATTTGAGGCGCAATAATTGCGGTCATTATTAATAACACTTTACCATCAAATCACTCGCTCAATTGCTCAACTCACGGACATTTAATTTCAATATGTTCTTGCAATGCATGTAATTTGAGTAAATCACATGTGAAAAAGTTTACTATTAACCCCCCAGACAGAAATAGTTAACTTACTGACGGGGAGGCGGACGACCCGGTATTATCCCCACAACTGTCAAAATCTCACTGAGGGACCGTTACAAGTCGGAGGAACGTGGGGTTGCCACCATTCGACAGATTTTGATCTAACTTACCTAACTTACTGAGCTCAATATGACGCTAGAGCGTCATATAACTTATTAGAGACATATTAAGATAAGTTCATATTATGCGATCGCGTCATATGAGTATTTTGGCCAAACCTCCATATGACGTGATCGCGTCATATGAGACAGAGAGTGTTAACTAATAATTGACATATTACTTACTGGTAATTGTAAAGTGAAGATATCTGGATCTATTAGAGGTATAAGTTAGCACTTCATTCAGTAACACAACCACTACCACCACCACTATTACAATGTTGACCGGACCCACTGCCTATCCTTCCCTCCCTCCAACCCTGCCTCTCACTTTCACTATCTAAAACAGGAATTAACATTTTATGCTAGATGCTTTGTGTGCCATGAGTTAAAAATTGTCTTGCGTCAGACATATTCAGTACCATACACCACCTCTCTCTCTCTCTCTCTCTCTCTCTCTCTCTCTCTCTCTCTCTCTCTCTCTCTCTCTCTCTAATACATGTAACTGTCGGAGCGGATGATAAATAGGAGTTAACGGCGTTGTGTGAAGGAACATCTAGACGTAATAGGTGTTTTAGGTATAAAAATGTTATTATTGTTGTTTTTGGCGTAGGTCATGCACTCAGTGGACAGGGAATCCCTGGCTTGCTATTCACCATGTATTTTCCATCTGGATTGGGTCATGCGGCCAAGGTCTTCTTTGTTTACAATGCATTTTTTGTGTGTTACTAATATTGTTATTGATCATTATGGTGCGGGGAAGACCGTACATATTAGTTGTCATAATATATTTCCCTGCTTGGTATGACTAGGTGTAAAATACGGTGCAGCACGAGACATTTTTCTGTCAATACTTACAGGCAATTTAAGTCTAGCAGCTTTAACATATACATTATATTTGAATTTAGCTCCATAAAATCTACCTTCAATATTCCGGTGTCAATGTGAAAGAGCCTGAAAACATAATACAAACTTAAATTTGCTCACTACAAATTGCCGGACAAAACACAGGTTTCGTCGTGGCTGACGCTCTTTAGCTAATCTTTCTCGCGGTATCCACAAAGCTGGCTCAGGGCCAAGCCAGACCAGGTCATTTACTGCCAGAGGTAACTGTACTCCCAGCCTCATACGAGCAACAACCACATCAAAATAAGGAGTGGGTGTGGGGGGTTTGACATAGGCTTAAGATATCCAAACAAAGGACATACGAAGGTGAACATTTCGAGCTGGACAGATAAATCAATGTGTGTCGACCAGTGCAAGAGGGAGGAGGTGGCTCACAGAGAACGACTATTGCAGATAAAGAGTCGCAGGCAACCATAGTAGATAAAGATTCGGTGATCAGATATGTGAGGGCGGATAGAAGAGCTGATAGTTGACTCTGTGTATTACTTGTGCAGCAAGGAAGGTGATAGAAGGTGGAGAATACGGTACAGTCAGTGTGTTATTAAACAATGTAGGCGCCACCTGCCCTGACGGTGCCGAGGTGGGAGCCATCAGTGCTGGCAAGGATAGGGGGCGATGGGATTATCCATGTAATATTAAACAGTGATTCTGATATGGCAAAGTGAGCAGGTAGGGGAGGTTGATTGGTAGGCCTAGTATACATATACAGTACTGTATATATATATATATATATATATATATATATATGGGTTATAGTGAATGGCTGCGGGTATGAAAAAGGGTATATTATAAGACCATCGTGCATATTGATGGGGATTTACCTTTCTGTCCTCATACAAGATGGTCTTATTACCACCAATACACCTTATAATATATACTACTGATCCTCATAATACACAAACACTAACTGCCACACACACACACACACAAACACACACAGCAACGTCGTCGTACTAACAGGAAATAGTATGTTATGTTTATTTCTCTCATATTAATATGGCTACCATTAAACGATTTTATTTAGCCCTGGAGTCAAAGGATTAATTGAAATAGACTATGCCCTTTTGATTATTACATTGCAAACAAATCAAGTGTATGAATAAGACATACATAATTATTTACATTGATAGTGCTTTACCAGTCTATGCTTATAAATACATAGGTTTGTTCACTACCTACCAATATACCTTTATATTATGGACAATTGTATTACCCTTTTACACCCACACTGTTTACAGTGTAAAGAGGTCCATCCTAAGTTGAGTGAAACAGTTAGACAGCATGCATGAAAAAAGATCATCGTTTTAATAAAAGGCTTGCATATTACTAATGTGAGAGAGAGAGAGACACCTTTGACCATGGAAATCAAATCATCTACCGATGTAGTGTGTGTGTGTGTGAGTGTGAAGAGGATGTACTGTATGTTTGTGTGTGTGTGTAGAGGACGCATTTCCCGTGTGGGTCTTTTCTTTAACCTCTCCGCTGAGTAGGTGGGGTATTGGCCACCCCTCCCTGTGCGGAGGTATTTAGACTGTTTCCTAAACTCAAATCGTCATCGTACCATAAATATCATTAATACTTATTGTTACGACTGGGGTTCAAATATATCAGGGCTCTTATTCATTGGACTAGTAATGGCATAAATGTTACAACGGAAAGCGCTAGCTCCAACCTCTGAAGTATATTGTGACGCATGTCGAGTATGAGCATGCTGTACAGAACGCCCAGTCAGGCCCCACTCTCGCTAGGATCGTCAGGGCAGGAACTTTGGCTGTAGTCTGTGTAGAGTTTCCTAACTTAGTTTATGTGAGCCGTTGTACTATAAGTATTATAAATATGTATTTTGTTTTCATCTGAGTCAACGAGTTCTATTTTATATCATTAGTTATAAGTATTGTGTGTGGGACTTATATGTAATGATGAGAGGAGAGAGAGAGAGATATTACGTAACGGGGACCAGTGAGTGCGCCACGCGGGCAGATAGGCCTAATTCCCTCCTCCCTCCTCCCTTCCTCCCTCTCAGCGCGTGGGAAATCCTTTGTCGATCCCAGATTGAGAGAGAATATGACGTCATGATTGCCAGTGGGCGGTCCTTAAGTAGTTTGAGATATGCCGCTAGAGGGCCGAGTATAAAAAGGGAGGTCTCGCCATGCTTTATTCAGAACTCATCAGGCAAAGCGACTTCTCATATCCCTTGCAACTATCCATATTCTTCCGACTGATGTGAACTTTCTCTACTCTCTGAACAGCCTATCTTCTTCTCTTCTCGTCCCTGTTTAACCTCCATGACCCCTTTGGTGCAGATTTAGTCAGCCAAAGTATTATCGCTTGAGTTCTCACGAGATAAGTGCCTGTTAGATAGCCTATTTTTGGAAGGGTTAACTAGAATAGGATTGATTGATGTTTGTTGCACTCGTATATGCATTTCCCTGTGTGCGATTATTCATGTTCCTGTTTTCTGCTGGTTTAGGCAATGCTAGACTGGGATAGGGTTTCTGAGTTGTGATTTCCTATGAGTACTAGGTTGCGGTTGAACCAGTACAATTGCAACGGAGACGTGGAACGCCTAGGTGGTCTTTCTGACTGTGTACCGTGGGAGTTTAGCACTGTGTTGCGAGTGAGGGCTTTTGCCTATGCCACCCAACACTGTGTTATCTCATTTGCTTGACTTTGAGAGGATCGCCAGGAGAGAACCAGATACTAGTGATCTGGATCTCTCAAGAGAGCATCCCGTCAATTACCGTAATTTGGCCGCACAGTCTTAAGGACCTCGCTAGGCTACGAGCCGCTTGCTCAGCCATTGTCTCTTAACCTTAGATATCCCAGCTAGACTTTGCTCGACCAGCAGATACAGCATAGTATTGAAGCTTCTCCTTATGTATATTATTGTTTAAGCACTATTGATTTCATGTGTGGCACGCTTAGCTACTTCAGAGATTAGTGGCCCACGAGCACAATCTTAGTAGGCTATTGCCAGTGCATTGTCGGAGTACTTCTTCTTAATGTTTGCCATATCCTATTGCTTATTCTTATAATTCTTCTTATGTCAATTTAAAGCCTTTAATTACCAGTGAGTTATTCATTAAATTGCTGTTCAAAATCCGATACTTACTTCTTATGAGTATTCGAGAAGCATCTAACTTATCAGAAGATTCCTTGCTTGATGCTCGAGGACTATTGTTTAACGTAACGTAATAGTGCCGATCCGAAGTAGAGGGTGGAGGACTTCTTAAGTTCTTAGTTCAAGGGTGGATTACTTCGGCTTCGGCCAACACTATTCTTTAGTGTTGTAGTACTTTCTTCTTTGTTTGATTGTTGACCAGACTAGATAACTCCCGTCTAGTTATTAGTCTGTTGTGTGAAACGCTAGTACCGAGTTCTTGTATACCCCGTTATAGCAGATAGAACTCTGGAGTGTAGTGGCGTTTTTTGTTCGGCTGGCAGTACTCTGGGGTTGGGATCGTGTGTTTCCGTTGTGGCAGCGAGCCATACTCGAGTCCTGTGTAAGAGCCCTAGTGTACCCGAGTGCCCGGTCGTAACAAATGGCGACCTTGCTTAGGATTTTGTGAACAGTATAATTTTTTTTGCAGAGTTGTACAACATTTGTTTGTTCGTACTTAGCGTGCATATTGAAGAATATTTTTTTTTTGTAAGGCAATTAGGAGAGCATTTAAGAGACTCCAGTTAATTTAGTAATTAGTGCTTACATAAGGGAGTTTAACACTTTTGTCTCGAGAATTTTTTGTGAACTTCAGTATGTCGTGCCCTAGTATTGACGAGGAGCGAGAGATGCCATTTGAGGAGGTGCCGTTAGTAACTAGTGAGGAGGATGCTAGACTTTTTGTGAGTAAGCAGTACCATGTGACGGAGGAGAGACTGACTGGGGTGAATGTTTATGGCTTGCACCTGATAGCCAAGGTTTTGGGTCTATCCAATGTAGGAGGGATGTCCAAGGGGGAGCTGATTTCCTGGGTGTTGCGTGGGCGACATGGGGTTTCGGAGGAGAGGGCGTTTGGGGGGGTTCCTCCCCAGATCCCCTCTCACTCGACTCCCACAGTGCCGTCCACTCAAGTACCGGAGGTTAGCACCCTCCCACAGAGGGATGAGAATTGGAAGATTGGAGTGCCCTCGGGCGGTGCGTATGGTGGTTCCCCAGTTCTTGCCCCCCCTCCTTCAGTAGTGGCAGCTCCCTCTTCCGGCCTGTCTCCTGAGATGATATTTAAACTCGAGCTTGCTAAAATTGAGATTGAGGCTAGGAAGCAGGAGATGGAGAATGAGTCTAGGAGGTATGCAATCGAGGCTGAGTCTAGGAAGTATGCGATTGAGGCTGAGTCTAGGAAGCAGGAGAATGAGACTAGGAGGCACGAGGATGAGACTAGGAGGCACGAGGCTGAGCTTAGATACGACTCCGAGAAATATTGTGCTCAGATAGACTTAGATAAGACTCGTGCAGAGTCGACAGGGATTCGGATGGGCCGTGAGGGCCAAGTAAGAGAACAGTCCTTGTATCACTTAGTCAAATTGGTGCCGGCATTTAGTGAAACTGAAGTCACAGAATTTTTTAATCGTTTTGAGAAGAAGTGTAGGGAGCATAATTGGCCTGAAGAGAAGTGGGCAGCTCTGGTCTCCTCAAGACTTACGGGTAAGGGTCTGAAGGCTTATGATGCACTGCCTTTAGAGTCTTGCATTGACTACCCAGAATTGAAGAGAGCTGTCCTACGGGCATACGAGTTGCAACCAGAAACATATCGATTGAAGTTTCGGGGTGTTACAAAGACTAGGGAGGCGACCTTTCTTGAACATGCCCGGGACTTAAAAGATGCACTTACAAACTGGACACGTTCTGAGAAAGCTGAGACGGCCGAACAGTTGACTGAGCTGTTTCTGCTCGAGCAGTTTTATAAGTGTACAGGTGCAGAAATGACTTTAACTATTAAAGAAAAGAATCCAAAAACTCTACAGGAGGCAGCTGAGATGGCTGACCTCCGGCTATCATTAATTCGTGGGTGCGGGTCTGCCCAGCGTAGTGAGGCAGGTAACAAGGGGCGTGACGCCCCACCCCCCCGAGTTAGTAATATATCTTATGCAAACAAGTACAAGAGTTATGATACCAAGACTGACCACAAGACTAGCACCGTCCCATTTAAGAAGGGGCCGGGCCCTTCCCAGTACCAAGGGAAGCCCAAAGGGGAGTTAGAGTGTTATCAATGTCATAAAAAGGGGCACTTTGCAAGAGTCTGTCCTAGCAAACCACCTACAGCAGCTGTGTCTTTGGCCTGCAACATTGGTGTGTCTCTGAAGCCTTCTGAGTTTGCCCGGGGCAGTTCGTCAGAGGCTGAGGCACAGCCAATGCAGAAGCACCTGGGAGGCTCGAACCCTGCTCAGGATGTTTTTTGCGACCATAGAGGACGGGGTTGCGTGATGTGGGCGGGGCGCAAGCATGGAGTAGAGGTCTTGCGTGATACAGGTGCTTCCCAGACTTTGATGAAAAACTTGACTGGCTACCCTATAAATGCGGCTCGGGTGGTGGTGGTGCAGGGTATTAATGCAACTCGGTCATACCCGCTGGTGCGGTTGGAGTTGGAGGTGGATGGTGTGGCACGTGAATTGGATGTTGGGATTGTGGAGAAACTGCCAGTGGAGGGCATCGACCTTCTTCTCGGCAACGACTTTGCAATGCCCGCTTCTGAGGTTCTACCCTTAGTCGTTGCCGAGAGGCCGGCCGACGTGAGTAGGGAAGAGCGAGAGTGGGTCGAGCGGTGCCAGGCACAACCCATGGCGTGTGCTGTCACCCGAGCTCGGGCAGCTAAAGTGTCACCGCCTAGTCCTCCGTCTTCAGACCAGCAGAGGAACGATCAACAGGAGGAGGCTAAAGCTGGAGTTGGTTTTAAGAGTTTTGACTCGGCGGCTCTCCTGGGTGATTCAGTATTAGCACCATTACTTAGTTCTGGAGT
This sequence comes from Lithodes maja, assembly GCA_037953745.1. Lineage (NCBI taxonomy): Eukaryota > Metazoa > Arthropoda > Malacostraca > Decapoda > Lithodidae > Lithodes > Lithodes maja. Next base: position 6,603 of record JBAKBP010005074.1, on the reverse strand, counting down.
AGCCCCTGGGCCTGTCATCGAGAGTGACGAGGCTGGGCATGACGAGTCTCCACGACAGCAACGTTATGAACATCGAGAGAGACAGAGGGAGCAGCTCAGTATCGGGGAGGGTCATGCATTGCTCCGGGAGCAGTTAGATCGCTTGGCACCCTCAGATATACGTCGGTTGCAGCTGGAGGACCCTGAGCTCCAAACGTGTGCTAATGGAGCTGTGGAGCTCGACGAGGACGGTGATGCACAGCCGGGAGATTTTTTTTATTTAGATGGCATCCTGTATCAGCGTTTTCAAGACCCTAACCGTAGCTGGAAGATGGGGTCCGGGGTAGTGGACCAGTTGATGGTGCCGCGGGAGTGCAGGGATAGCCTACTGAGTTTGGCGCATGACACACCGCTGGCAGGACATTTGGGGGTAAGAAAAACGGTGGCGGCTTTGGGGAAGTTGTTTTGGTGGCCGGGGATGAAGTCTCATGTGCAGTCCTGGATAAACTCATGTGATATTTGTCAACGGGTCGGGAAACCAAACCAAGTTATTCCTAAAGCTCCGTTGCACCCTATTCCTGTAATTGGGCCACCTTTTAGTAAGATTGTTGTTGACATGGTTGGTCCCCTCCCTCCCACAAAGGCTGGTAATAAATTTTTGTTAACCATCATGGATGTTGCCACTAGATACCCCGATGCATACCCCATGAAAAACGGCATGGCTAAGACGGTAGTCAGTAACTTGTTGTGGTACTTTTCAAGGTACGGGTACCCGGAGGAGATTCAGTCTGATCAGGGGTCCAATTTCACCTCCAATCTCTTTAAGCAAACAATGCAACAGCATGGAATACGGGCGGTGGTATCGTCAGCGTATCACCCTGAGAGCCAAGGGGTGCTTGAGCGGTGGCATGCCACCCTTAAAAGCATGCTCAGGTGTTATTGTGCTGATAACGGAAGAGATTGGGATCTTGGATTGCCGTATGTACTGTTTGCTGCTCGGGAAGTGCCTGGTGAGAGCCTGGGATTTAGTCCAAACGAGCTGATTTTTGGACACCGAGTCAGGGGCCCCCTTAATATGCTGCGGGAAATTTGGGAAGGAACTGTGCCGCCTTGTTCCTTGTTGAAGTATGTGTTTGAAAGCCGTGAGCGCATGCTTAAGAGTCTGGAGATGGCAGGTCGGAATTTAACAGGGTCACAAGCTTTAATGAAGGACAGGTATGATCGCAAAGTGAAGCTCCGGGAGTTCATTGTGGGACAGGAGGTGTTGATTTTGTTGCCTTTGGTGGGTAACCCCTTGTCGGCGAAGTATACTGGACCCTATAAAATTGTGGAGAAAATTTCGGACCTAGATTACCTTGTTGCCACTCCAGACAGGAGGAAGAAGAATCAGTTATGTCACGTGAACCTGATAAAAGAGTATGTGAGGCGCCCCTCTGAGCCTCTCACTGTCCCTGTGTTGGCTTGTTGCGGCCGTGGTGGAGAAGGAGAGGGGGACAGTCAAGCTTCAGAGGAGGATAGCTGGGATCACCATGTTTCAGCGGATCAGTGGGCGGGGAACTCGAGCCTAAGGGCTGACGAGGCTATAGCCCATTTGCCTGAGCCGCAATTTGAAGCTATCCGTCAGTTGCTCGGTTTATACCCCACTGTATTCGCTGAACATCCAGGCCTCACTACTCAGGCTATGCATGATGTTGACGTGGGGCACCATCTACCCTTTAAGTCAATCCCATACCGTGTGCCCCCCATAAAACTACCCGCTCTGAGGGATGAGTTGGAGTATATGCTCGGTAGAGGGTTGATAGAGAAAGGTACCGTTAAATGGACTTCCCCCGTAACACTGCAGCCTAAACCAGATGGCAAGGTACGCTTCTGTATTGATTTCCGTAGGCTAAACGGTTTGACTCCAACTAACCCATATCCTCTTCCTCGGGTTGATGATAGTGTTGATAAAATTGGTAATGCTCGGTTTTTGTCTAAAGTTGATTTAGTAAAAGGTTACTGGCAAGTACCTTTGTCCGAGCGCGCTAAAGAGGTATGTGGTTTTGTGGTGGACGGGAGTACTTACCGGTGTAATGTTATGCCCTACGGACTTAAGAATGCACCAGCAACGTTTCAGAACCTGATGAATGAAATTGTCAAGGACATTCCAAATTGCACCGTATACTTGGACGATGTAATCATTTATGATGACGACTTTGAGAGCCATTGTGAGCACCTGGAGACCTTGTTCCGGAAACTTAGTGAAGCAAGTCTGGTAGTAAATTTGGCAAAGTGTGACTTCGTAAAAGCCACTGTGCAGTACCTTGGGTTTGTAGTGGGAAGGGGACAGGTGTGCCCTCCTCAGAACAAGGTACAGGCTATCAATAAATTTCCGCACCCAACCACCAAGAAGCAGATCATGAGATTCTTGGGTATGATAGGCTACTACAGACGCTTTATAAAAGGTTACTCTACGGTGTTGGCACCTCTCACAGATTTGTTATCTAAAGACAAAAAGTTTTTGTGGGCGCCTGAGTGTGAAAAGGCTTTTAATTTAGTGAAGCATTTGCTGTGTACTCACCCGATACTCAGGGCCCCAGACTTTAACAGGCCTTTTCAGCTGGCAACAGATGCTAGTGGTGTAGGGGCTGGTGCCGTCTTGCTACAGACAGACAATGAAGGTGTGGAACACCCAGTAAGTTTCTTTTCTAAGAAGTTCAATGCTGCACAAAAGAACTATTCTACAATAGAAAAGGAATTACTGGCGATTGTGCTGTCACTCAGGCACTTCGAGGTGTATGTTCCAGCCTATGGCCCAGTCGTGGTTATCTACACTGATCATCACCCTTTGAGATTCCTAAATCAATTTCACAATCGCAATATGAGACTGACCCGGTGGTCATTGATGTTGCAGGAGTATAACCTGGACATCCGGCATATTGCGGGATGTGACAATGTGATTGCGGATTGTTTATCGAGGGTAGATGATCAGTCGTAGGCTATCACAGATGTATGATCCCGAAGAGATTGACACACGGGTAGCCTCCTGCTTTGGTTTGAGTAGTATTTTGCGCTTGGTGCTTGTTGGCTCGCGGTTGTAGCCCAGCGTATTGGGTCGTAAAGCAGGATTGTTGAGCGTTTGGTATAGAAGAAAATAGGCTGCCCTTATAGTGCAGCCGGGAAAAAACATATTAAAATATAAAAATCATATAAAAACTCTTTCTTTTTGATATAGTTAATTGTATAAGTTTGTCATAGCCTATAGTGTTTGAGTAGTCCACGAACTATCAAACGGCTGAGCTGCTGTAAGCTCGCTCTGGGAGCATGATATTATGTCTTTTACTATTGTTGGGAGGAGTTATGAAATGTGAATTTTTTTTTTATATAAGATGTGTTTTAGTGATAAACTCAGCGTTGTTTTAGTGCCATGCGGTCGCTGGGTGTGAGGGGTTTGATGGGGTTCTGTATATCAGATTTTAGCTCAGGGTTGAGCAAGTAAAATCTTGGGGGAGGTGTGACGCATGTCGAGTATGAGCATGCTGTACAGAACGCCCAGTCAGGCCCCACTCTCGCTAGGATCGTCAGGGCAGGAACTTTGGCTGTAGTCTGTGTAGAGTTTCCTAACTTAGTTTATGTGAGCCGTTGTACTATAAGTATTATAAATATGTATTTTGTTTTCATCTGAGTCAACGAGTTCTATTTTATATCATTAGTTATAAGTATTGTGTGTGGGACTTATATGTAATGATGAGAGGAGAGAGAGAGAGATATTACGTAACGGGGACCAGTGAGTGCGCCACGCGGGCAGATAGGCCTAATTCCCTCCTCCCTCCTCCCTTCCTCCCTCTCAGCGCGTGGGAAATCCTTTGTCGATCCCAGATTGAGAGAGAATATGACGTCATGATTGCCAGTGGGCGGTCCTTAAGTAGTTTGAGATATGCCGCTAGAGGGCCGAGTATAAAAAGGGAGGTCTCGCCATGCTTTATTCAGAACTCATCAGGCAAAGCGACTTCTCATATCCCTTGCAACTATCCATATTCTTCCGACTGATGTGAACTTTCTCTACTCTCTGAACAGCCTATCTTCTTCTCTTCTCGTCCCTGTTTAACCTCCATGACCCCTTTGGTGCAGATTTAGTCAGCCAAAGTATTATCGCTTGAGTTCTCACGAGATAAGTGCCTGTTAGATAGCCTATTTTTGGAAGGGTTAACTAGAATAGGATTGATTGATGTTTGTTGCACTCGTATATGCATTTCCCTGTGTGCGATTATTCATGTTCCTGTTTTCTGCTGGTTTAGGCAATGCTAGACTGGGATAGGGTTTCTGAGTTGTGATTTCCTATGAGTACTAGGTTGCGGTTGAACCAGTACAATTGCAACGGAGACGTGGAACGCCTAGGTGGTCTTTCTGACTGTGTACCGTGGGAGTTTAGCACTGTGTTGCGAGTGAGGGCTTTTGCCTATGCCACCCAACACTGTGTTATCTCATTTGCTTGACTTTGAGAGGATCGCCAGGAGAGAACCAGATACTAGTGATCTGGATCTCTCAAGAGAGCATCCCGTCAATTACCGTAATTTGGCCGCACAGTCTTAAGGACCTCGCTAGGCTACGAGCCGCTTGCTCAGCCATTGTCTCTTAACCTTAGATATCCCAGCTAGACTTTGCTCGACCAGCAGATACAGCATAGTATTGAAGCTTCTCCTTATGTATATTATTGTTTAAGCACTATTGATTTCATGTGTGGCACGCTTAGCTACTTCAGAGATTAGTGGCCCACGAGCACAATCTTAGTAGGCTATTGCCAGTGCATTGTCGGAGTACTTCTTCTTAATGTTTGCCATATCCTATTGCTTATTCTTATAATTCTTCTTATGTCAATTTAAAGCCTTTAATTACCAGTGAGTTATTCATTAAATTGCTGTTCAAAATCCGATACTTACTTCTTATGAGTATTCGAGAAGCATCTAACTTATCAGAAGATTCCTTGCTTGATGCTCGAGGACTATTGTTTAACGTAACGTAATAGTGCCGATCCGAAGTAGAGGGTGGAGGACTTCTTAAGTTCTTAGTTCAAGGGTGGATTACTTCGGCTTCGGCCAACACTATTCTTTAGTGTTGTAGTACTTTCTTCTTTGTTTGATTGTTGACCAGACTAGATAACTCCCGTCTAGTTATTAGTCTGTTGTGTGAAACGCTAGTACCGAGTTCTTGTATACCCCGTTATAGCAGATAGAACTCTGGAGTGTAGTGGCGTTTTTTGTTCGGCTGGCAGTACTCTGGGGTTGGGATCGTGTGTTTCCGTTGTGGCAGCGAGCCATACTCGAGTCCTGTGTAAGAGCCCTAGTGTACCCGAGTGCCCGGTCGTAACAATATTCCCAGTGAACAAAGAACACAAATACTCTACAGAGTTCTATATGCAATAATAGGCTATCAAACTCTCAATAAATGTGCGTCTACTCTAGGCTTAATGTTATGTGAAAACAGCCTATTACTACCTATAACCGAAGGTGCTTGGTTAAGGTATGCAAAGTAAGGTGGTAAGAGAAGTTACAGCTTACGTTACTTTAATCAATAAATGTCAGGCACTCCTGCATGAAAGAAAGTGCACTAAAGTCCTTCAACACTAACAAGGAATCTTCTTTAAATGTTAGATGTTATAAAGATGCTCGTATCGGAAATGGAACCCAAAAAGGCAGGCAGTGGAACAATGCTCGTGCAGGCTATGCACACAAAAAGGCAGAATATATAATGCCGTCGGAGCCAAGAATATCCTAAACACTACAACACTAATAATAATCGCCAAAATGCAGTATTCCTATCAACAAAAAGAGCCTAAGTCATTTGTGTCTCAATACATCAAACTAGGCTGCGAAATGCTTGTGTAATCATAAATGGGTATGCATAAAAAGAGTAATTAGGTTAATACACTTAATGTCTACTGTGACTGATAAAGTCTAGCTAGAGTCAATGATACGAGATACTGGTGCGCATGGCATGCTGCATAGCCTAGTGCAAATCTCAAGTCTGTGCGTCAAATATTACGTTATAATGAAGGGTAGCTCTCTTGAGAAACCTTAATACCGAAGTATTAAGCGTTCTCCTGGCGTACCTCAAAGACAAACAATCGAGACTAGAACAGTGCAGAATGGTATAGGCAAAAAGCCCTCATTCGTGCATGCTCTACTCTCAATGGCACACAGACTAGAATTTACTCAATCAACTCCAGTTCTCAGGTATGTCGTGCCGCTTTTAACTAAAGCCAGCACTCATAGGAAACAATACCTATTATATCAGACTCCCAGTCTAGCATTATCTAATCCAGCAGAACACTAATAATTATAGGAAGCGGCAATATGAAAGCCAACCAATGCTTCGTGATCCACTTATCTTAACAACTAACATACACAGGTTATATCAGACCTTAACACACAATACAACTGGCCAGCATGAAGCTGATTTTGCAGAGTTAACCAGAGGGGATATACTGTTAACCCGGCAAGCGCGATAGGCCTCACGGAAGGCTTCCTATAGGAACGCGATAGGCCTCACGGAAGCAGGACCATAAAAAAAGCTTTCCAAAAAAAAAAGGGCCTATAAATTTTTTTTTTTTTCTCTAGGTGAGATAATTCCCCTCCAGTACTCATC